>VMDO01013378.1:0-15166 GCA_007922755.1 Pedetes capensis
GTTAAATGCATAATTGCTCTTTATAAACTTACTCATCCATAGATATTTTTCTCCCGTGGAAAGCTTCTTTAAAGAAGAAGAAGAAAACGAGGAGGAAGAGGAAGAGCAGCAGCAGAACAAGGAGGAGGAGGTGGAAGGGGACGGGGGAGAGGGAGAGAGAGAAGAAGAAGGAGGAATTTGACACCCAGGATTGACAACACCATGGCAAAAGATTGGGACCAGGCAGCCAAGGCTTTCAGGTTAAAAGTAGTCCATGATTCTGCCAGAGTTGACAGTGAAAGCAGGCACTCCGTGCGGGGCCACAGTGCCTCAGGCAGATACTAAAGGACTCAAAAGTCCTGTTTGGATCACCAGAAATTGATATCAAGCAACGGCTTGCTGGCTGTTAACACATAGACGCCAAAACTGTGGCATCAAGCTTTTGCAAAAAGAAGATTTTATTGAGGGCCTACAATCAATAACACAGGACTTAAGACAAATCTGTCACCCCAATTAGTTGATAGTAGGGACATTTATAGGAAGAGAGAGAGAAGCTTCTTTTTATATGGACAATGGGAAGGGGAAGTTTTAGTGTTCTTTTGTGTAAGCATAGGGATCCAGATCCATTTTGCAGGTCTTTTTTTTTTTTTTTTTTTTTTTTTTTTAGGGGAGGGATGAGTTATGTTCTGCACAGGGGATTTTGAGCTTGTAACATCAACAGGTCATCAACTAGATAAACTGACTTCTTAAAAAACTGGTTTCACATTGTCCTTGAATGGATTGTGGAGGTATTTCTTGAAAATGAATATAAGCACATTGTTGTATAAGGAATTCATTTCTGGTTGTGTCCAGGCCTTAGTTTATTTCACTCACAATTATGCATTAACTACTCACTAAATTCTAACATGAACAAACTTTAGTCAGGTTTCTCTCCTCCCTATAGATCCTAAGCTTTGCTCATCCTTACACTTAGTCAAACATAAGGGGCAGAAAATTCTCTTTTAAGTTCTCATCTTGATGGTGGTCCAACTTGTTACCAATCAACTGATAGTAGTCCTTTTCTTTTACTTTGATATAAATCGTGGATAAGCAAGGTAAAGCTCTTCAATACTAGGTAGGAATCATGGATAGGCAAGGAGGAGTTCTTCAAATGTTGGTCTTTGGCAGCATCTGTATCTCCAAGCATTTGACAGAACTAAGCAGTAACAGTGGATAAGTAAAAGCAGCTGCTATACATGGTACTTTCCAATATTGTAGGTGTTATAAAGACCAAAAAGTTTGAGGTTCATTAGCCCTCAACAGCAGCTGGTATTGCAACTTTTAGGTGAGTCTAGATATTAGGATTGTTCATCTGGTGACAGCAGCTGGTATTGCAGCTCTCTGGAATTTTTCCAGCCAGCAGGGCCTGCAGCTTCTCTTTTCTGGCTCTCTAGAGCCTTTTCTGTCTCCTGTTCCTCTTCTTCCTGCCCTAGTCTCTTTCTTGAACTATTCAGCTGCTTCTATTGGCCTCAATTATGGCCTCAATTACTGTTGCCACTACTTGGGAGACAGCTATCATTGCCCTTCTGCTGTGGTCACTGATCTCACAGCCTAACTTCCTCAACTCTCAAGCAGTCAGTTTCACTGCTGCTGCAGCTTGGCCATCTGACTGCTCTTTTATCTCTGTCACTGCTGCTCTGTTTTCTCTGTTTTTTTCCTGCTGCTGCCATCACCTCCATACTTCTTTGGGTTATTAGCTCAGCTCACACTACTAAAAGTAGGCAAAAGGGCCACTCAAGAGAAGCCTGTTATTAGATCTAATGTTGTTGCAGTACCAGGAGAGCAGCCAGAAGAGTGTCTTACATAGCCAGAGAAGTGAGGGTTTACACTGGTCTCAGCAGTCCCTCTGCTGGACCTCCAGAAAAGATCCCCATCTGTCCTATGTGGGTCCCATAGGCATCTAGAATTCACAGAGGCTTGTGATAGCAAAAAGCCCAGTGCGAACTGAAAACTATTTGACATAACCATAGCTGGAGCTATACCTTCAGAGGGTGGAGATGTGCTGCAGCTGTGATTGTCATGTGGCTTTCTCAAGGCATCTATTCAGTGTTAAAACCACCAGTACTGGCATAAGGGTGTCTCAGCTGGATATTAGGGAGTCAAATCACCCCATCCTCCAACATTTGGGGTTATTTTCAGGAGGGTAAACATTAGAAGGGAGAACGGACAGGCAACCTACTCCTAAAACAATTAGCCATTGAAAATCCTGTGAATAACAGAGATGCACTGTCAAATATACTGCTAGAAAATAAGCCCCGTAGACTGGAAGGCATTGAAGAGACAACTGGGGAAGAGTTGCCTCCCCAAAATAGAGTAGACTGTTATGAGGGGAGTGGAGTAAATCCCCTGGGACTTCCTTTTGCTGAAGTGCTACAACTCAAATTAAGAAGAAATATAGTGACTGCAATAATGGTCTCAAATGAATGAAAAGATCTAGTGTATGGCAAGGTGTTTGGTAGTGTTTTATTCTGTTACATTAAGGGTCACTATGAGTTGGATCGGGACTCTATGGAACCTAACATCCCAACGAACATGAGAGGGGTGCTTTGTTAAAAATCCCTACAGTGTTATTAACAATGATTAATGCTTGCCCAGTGTCCCAGGGAGAAGTGGGTCCTTAGATCTAAAAATAACGGAGAGAAACTTTATGCTATCCTTCTTCACAAAATTTCTGCTTGCCTTATTTACCACTACCTATAAAAGAACATCCCTTTTATGCTTGATTTTTGATGTGATAGCAGATCTCCAGATTGGAGAGTTCTCTCCATTACATTTGAATAAAGTCTCCTTATGTGAGTCTATGGTTTTTTGACTATTATTTCCTTTTAAGTAAAAACTCAGTCACTTTCTATGGATATGTAATTTTGGCCAAGTCCATGTCTTCACAGGCTATCTGAGGGGGAATTTATTTTAAAACTGTTAGCTTCATTTTCAGTTAGTATCAGATGCTAAGTCCCAAAATTATTTAGGAAGAAATGTCAAATACAAAGAATTATAGTTAAATATTGTATGTAAATATGTAAACACAATTTATATATGAAATATTTAATTATTTATTTTCATGGCTATAAGGTCCATTTTGGAAAACACATACGTTCAGTGGACCTGTGGACTCTGGCGGAGGAAGTGGGAGATGGTGGAGACCTGCGAGTACACAAGGAGTCTTTGGGCATGCTCTGTTTCTATCTTTCATGTCCCAATATGCTTATGTTATTACTATATCGAAGGTCATGAAATACAATTTATTTTAGCAATTTGGTGCTTTTGAGGAAAGATGTCTCTTGACTTAGGCTATCTTTGTAAGCCACTTTACATTTGAGCAGGCTGCCATTATGGATTTTCACAGTAAGTACTATAGATTGTCCGGACCTAAATTATTAGCTTTTCATGAGTAAATACTTTTGAACTGGCACTTATCATTTTGTGATACTGTTGAATAGTAAAATGAAAGGAGTGTTTACTAATGAAAGGTGAGGGCTAACATTTTCATAAAACTTTCATTATTGTAGGAATTCAAAGATTAGGTTGTTTCCAAATTATTATTTTACCTTTTTTAAAATTTTACCATCAAGTAACATTTTCCAAAAAGGATCCTAAAGAAACAAGACTTATATTCTAGCAAATGGCAAATTAAACTTCTAGATTTAATAATGAGATTCATACACAGACTTGGCCAAGGCAAAGTACATGTGTATCTGTGCACAGCTGGTCCAAGACAAAATATAACTAGAAAAATCTCATTTGTCTACCAAATAGCATTCTTTTTCCCAAATTAAAACAAGCAATTTGTCACATTTCTCATAAAGGAAATTTATGTATTTTAGAATTTAGATCCTCTCCTCTTTAATTAAAAAAAGTTTCATAATATTTTATGTGATAGCACAATTTTAAGTACTAATAAAAATGTTAACATTAAAATACTCATACATACATTAAACAGAAAAACAATTGAGAGATTGGACAGATTTAAAAATCAATGTGCTAAATACACAAATACAAAGATTTAAATGGAGGTCTTAGAACAAATAATTTTTTCCTTTTAGTACTTCCTTTTGGGAATTTGTTGTTAGTTGCCCTCAAGTTATGTCCGACTCTTAGCTACTGTCATAGGGTTTTCAATGACTGATTGTTCTGGGATTGCCCCGAGAGTGGATTGCCCAATCCTTCTCCCATTTTTGCAGTGCTGGGAATAGAACTTGGGACCTCAGAGACTGGAGGGCAGTGCTCCACCAACTGAGATAAATCCCAACCCTAAGGTGGTGGTGGTTGTTAGGTGCCCTCACGTTATGTCTGACTCATAGAGACCCTCACAGGGTTTTCAAATGATTAATTGTTTTGGGATTGCCTTGGGAGTATATTGCCACATCCTTCTCCCATTTTTGCAGTGCTGGGAATTGAACCCAGGCCTTCAGAGATTGCAGAGCAGTGCTCATCCAACTGAGCTACTTCCCAGCCCTTTTTTTTGGGAATATAACAGCATATTCCTTCACTGGTGAAAAATCAGTATGCTTGAGTTAACCTTTTAATGATTATTTTTCAAAAGCTTTAGTAACAAGCTGGGCATGGTGGTGCACGCCTGTAATTCCAGCGGTTTAGGAGGCAGAAGCAGGAGGATCACAAGTTTCAGACCAGAGGCAGTCTGCATAACTTAGGGAGATCCTGTCTCAAAAAGTAAAAAAATGGCCTGGGGGTGCAGCTCAGTGGCCCAGCACTTGCAGAGCATGCAGGCATGAGGCCCTGGGTTCAATCCCCAGTACCGCCAAAAAAAAAAAAAAAAAAAAAAAAAAAAAAAAAAAAAAAAAAAAAAAAAAAAAAGAAAAAAAAAGAAAAAAAAAAGCTTTAACAACATTATTATATTATCCTTAAGAAGAAGAATTTTAGACAAAATGATATCATTTTACCTTTTTGGTTTTACTAAAACTCAATAAAAATATTGCATTTAGCACATTACCTTATAGATAGGAAATAATAATTATTGGACACTTTTAAAAATTAGGTAATAGAATTATGGAATCAGAATACTAGGTTTATTATCCCACTCTATCAGTATTATGGGCTGGGTTTTAGCTTAGTTGGTAGAGCACTGCTCCATACTCTCCAAGGACCCAAGTTCAACCCCTAGAACTGCAAAAACTGGAGAAGTTCATGGCAGTCCACTCCTGAAGCAATCCCCAAACAATCAGCCATTAAAAACCCTATAATGGTCGCTATGAGTCAGACCCTACTTGATGGCACCTAACAACAACAACACAGGTGTTTAAAAAAAAAAAAAAAAAAAAAAAAAAAAAAAAAAAGGAAAGAATACCCTTGCGCATAGGTTGGAGCTTAGCTCAGTTGGTAGGAAGCTGCACTGCTCTGAGGATCCAGGTTCAATCTGCAGCACTGCAACAAACAAAAACACTGGGAGAAGCCATGGCAGTCTATTCCTGAAGCAGACAGCCATTGAAAACCCTATGAGGATTGCCATGAGTTAGATTCAACTTAACAGCACCTAACAACAACAACAACAATATTATGTGGGTCTTGAGCAGGTTAGTTATTTTCTCTGATGGTCATTTCTTTTGCTTTTAAATTCTTCCTATCTAACTGAAACTTAATATCCTTTGACCCACATCTTCCCATTCTTTATCTATCCTCTCTGGTAACTGCATTTCTTCTCTTTACATCTTTGAGTTAACATTTTTCTTTCTGGGTTTGGCTTATTTCAGTTAGCATAAAATTCTCTAAGTACATTTATATTGTTGCAAATGAGTTTCCTTCTTTTTGTAGACATAATAGTATTCTGTTGTATATCGACTACATTTTCTTTATCCAGTCATTAATGGACAGCCAGTATCTTTGCCATTATTATAATGCAGCAGCTGAAATAGGGGTACAGAGACTTCTTTCACATACTGATTTCATTTCCTTTGGCTATGTACTCAGATGTGAAATTACTAGATTATATGGTAATTCTGCCTGCAGCTGTACCACTGTGGTGTCCGATCCCATAGATCTCAGAAGCTAAGCAAAGTCAGGCCTGGTTAGCACTTGGATGGGAGACTTCCTGGGAACACCAGGTGGTGTAGGCTTGGGAGAAAGACTCAGCAACCCACTCTCCCCAAACAACTAGCCACTGAAAACCCTATGAATAGCAGAGAAGTACTAATAGTGTTTCTCCTGTTGTACATAGGGTTGCTATGAGTTGGACACTGACTCAATCACACCTAGCAACAACAATATGGTAGATCTACTTGTAATTTTTAAAAGAACAAATTGTTCTCTGTAATAGCTGTACTAATAGATATTATTACCTCAGTGTACATAGTTCTCTATTCCCCACAGCCTCATCAATACCTATTATCTGTCTTTTGTCTTCTTGATAAAAGATATGAGGTGGATATCTCACTGTGATTTCAATTTGGTTTTGTAAGATGAATAATGATACTATTTTTCATACACCTGTTGGTCATTTAAATGTCTTTTGAAATTATTAACACATGAATTATACATATTGATGAGATTGATATACTTCCATATGTGCACAGAGCATGCCTTGATCATATCAGACTATTCTTCTTCTATCTTTACCTCTCTTCTACTCCTAGCACTGTTCACTATTCTACTTCCAGGCTCTATTGTTATTACTGTTGTTTCCACAGATGAGAGGGAACATGTGATACTTCTCTTTCTATTTCTGTCTTATTTTTAACATGATGACTTCCAATTCCATCTATTTTGCTGCAGGTGAGAAGATTCTATTCTTTCTTCCTTATGGCTGAGTAATATTCCACTGTGTGTTTATACTGCATTTTTTTAGGTATTCATCTTTTGACAAGCACCTAGGCTGATTCCATATAACTAATGTGAATAGTGCTACATTAAATATTACTTTTTAGGTGTTTTATTTGTATGCTGACTTCATTTCCTTCAGGTATATAGTCAGGAGTAGAATAGCCGAATCATATAATGGTTCTCTTTTTGGTTCTTTAGGACACCTCCATAGTGGCTAGATTTGTTTACAAATCCACCAACATTTGGTTTCCTCCACATTCTTGTTGCATTTGTTTATGTTATCATTTTTAATAGCCATTCAAACTAAGGTGATATGATATATTGTATTGTAGGTTTTTTTTCAATTCTGTGATTCAGAGGTTTTTTGTTGCTTCAAACTTAAGTGAGAGTAGACCACTATAACTATGGGGCCTAATTTAAACCCTTACTACCCTGCAAGTATGAAAATATGCAGAGATTTTTGGAGAGTTGACATTTTGTAAAGTACAGCATATATTTTCATTTATAAGAGAGAAATGGAAGTATGCAAAGAGCTGTGCATTTCAAATGATTAAGTTATTGCAGGTTGTTTGTGATACAATTTCTGTAGATAAAAGATTGTAAGTTATTGATTGGTTGATTGGTTGATTGTATTTGGGAGCTCAATCCAGGGCCACGTGCACACTTTGAAACCACTGTACCACGGATCTGCAATCTCAAACCATTTTTTACTTTTTATTTTGAGACAGACTCTTGCTATGTAATGCAGGCTGTCTCTGTTCTTCAACTTACAATCTTTCTTTCTCTGTCTCCTAAGTCACCACTCCTGGATAAAAGAATATTTAAAGTCATTACCAAAATCATCTTTCTGGTCATGTTGCTCATGACAAATCACTACAATATTGTATGTTTAGGGCAAGATGTCAATACAGCATAAATGTGATGTTATTTTGGGTTTCTTCTGGACATTAAAACTTTTTTCTTATGTTAAATGCAGTTGTTGTTAGATGCCATTGAGTTGGTATCTGACTCATAGCGACTCTATGTACAGCAGGCAAAACACTATTGTTGTGCTTCTCTGCTATTCATATGGTGTTCAATACCTGATTGTCTTTTGGGAGTGGGCTCCTGGGTCCTTTTCCTGTTAACTGCAGTAGCAATACACAAACCAGTTGATCAAAAAAAGCACTTGTGCTATAATTCCAATAATTTTCAGGATACATCAGCTACAAGTAGTTTTTCCATTCTTAGTTCTTGTAAGAATTATATCATGCATTATTGCCTTAAGTATGTATGTAAAATCTTGTTCTTGGTTAAGTAAATTTATTGACTACAGCCTGGTTGAGAGAATTTGGTTCATTGATCCATTTATCTTTTGTAGTATATTGTGTACCACCCCTCTTCTGCTGATGTAGTTTATGGAATTGATTGGCTTGTTTAGTTCAGCCAAAAATAATGTTATCTAATATGCATTATACCAGCAAGATATCCACATTGGCTACATCTGTGTTGAACACCTTAGAAATAAAAGACATACATATTCTTATGTAATACGTTATTTTATGAATACTAGTATTCTTATGTTTCATAAAAGCTTTTCATTGTGTTGTGAAATGATCATCCAAGGTGTTGCTGTGACTTTTTTCAGAATATTTTAAAATTTAATGAAGTTGTTATTCTGATAGGAAACTTCCTAAATTTGTCATTGCTAGGATTTCTGTATCAGTTTTGTACTATGTAGCTTCCTGTGAGCCAAATGGATTTGTTTTTTATTTTATTAACATATTTGCTAAGGCCAAATATTTTAAGCAGGTGATTGGTGTGGTGTTTCCTCATTCATCATAAATGCAGGCTTCAAAAAATTAGGGTGTGCCTTTTCAAATTCATCTTCTTTCAAGTGCATTTTACCATCACATTCTCTGACAGCTCCTGTGATCAGTGAGTAGAGAAAGGGCAGACTCAGTGTGAAGCTACTTTTCACAGAATGCTTTATTTTTTGTTATTATTCTATATCATGTAAATTTGAATTTCCAAAGCATATATCTCTAATAAGTGTGTACTTTTTTTTCAAGTTGTCTTCTCCAATCCTCTGACAGGACTGATTCAACTAGTTTAAAATTTTTTGAGCTTTCCCTTTTCTTCTTGAGATATGTACATATATATATATAGATATAGATATAGATATAGATACACATACTAACACACATATGTGGGGGGGTGTATATATTTTTTATTTTTATTTTAATTTTTACTTATTTATTCATTTTTGGCAGTACTGGCAGTTGAACCCAGGGCCTAGTGCTTGCATGCTTTGCAAGTGCTGTACTACCAAGCTGGACCCTCAGTCCATGATTTTACATTTGAGACTGGGACTCACTAAATTGCATTGACTGCCTCTGGTCTCGAACTTGCTATCCTCCTGCCTCTGCCTCCCAAGTCACTGGGATTACAGGCATGTGCCACAGCACCTGGCTTTCTAAAATATAAATTTTTAAGCTTTGTATTTATCTCATTTTTATTTGTAATTAGATCTTTCAGATTTTCTAGTGTTGTTTCATAGAATTCTTGCAGTAAATCCATCAGATTTCTGTTCAGATGATATAAAATCAAGAACAGAATCAATGGATTTTTCAGAATAATTTCTTGTGACTACATTCTATGGATAGGTCAATAGCTTATTACCTGTTCAATATTTCTGGAAAGTTTGTCAAGTTGAAATCAGTCTTAACCATTTGCCTTAAATCCTTATTCTCCTTTTTTACCTTCAGGTACAAAACCTTTTGGAAACTTTTGGATAATTTTCTTTCAATGTGTTGAAACTATGGTGCTGGTTTTCCAAATCTAGTTGGCTCAGAGTTTCTCTCTTTAGGGTATTTCAGGACATAGTGTTCCTTATTGAACTTAATTGTGGTTTTTATTTGCATTTCCATGATGGCTAATAATATTAATCATTTTCACATATTTACTGGCCACTTGTGCTTTGCTTTTCTTTTTTTTTCTTTCTTTTTATATTTTTTCTGAGACAGGGTCTATTTTTTTCTGCTACATTTTTTATTGGAAATTTTTAATGTACAACTTAATGTGTTTCATTGTGACATGCATTTGATTGTGATGTTTCCGTAAATGCATTTCATTGTACATTGCACAGATAACTTCCCCCTTACCCTCTTGTGCTCCTCCTCCCCACTCAGCACCCCTGCACCAATGGCCTCTCTTCTACTTGCATGTCTTTTTGTGGGAATATTTTTCTGAATACCCTTGCATCCCGATTATGATTTAAGTCCACACTTTTTTCTGTAGTAATCTATCTTTTTACATTGTCAGCAGTATTACTTGAATAATCTAGCCCATTTGCATTATTACCATCCTTTGATATTGTTGGTATTATAATTATTTCCCAAACTATTAAATCGGACTGATTATTTTGAGGTCAACCTTTCATTCATCACACCTCCTTGTCCCTCCTCTCCCTACTGTCTTCTCCCATCATCTCTTCCTTTTGCTAGATCCTTCATTCCTTCTTTCCTCTCCTTGAATTGTCCCTTCTGCACTAAGTTTACATTAGATTTTTATTATGTTCCAATTTCTGACTAGGAGTTTTTCCTACTTTTAAATTTGATTCAGTTCCCACATATGAATGAGAACATATGGTATTTCTCGTTTGGGACTTGTTTTCATTCACTTAAGATAATTTTCTCTAATTCCATCCATTTTGCTGCAAATGACATTATTTCATTTTTGATTACTGAGTAGTATTCCATTGTATATATGTACCATAATTTTTTTTTTTTACCATTCTTCTGTTGATGGGCACTTTGGTTGATTCCATATCCTTGCTATTGTGAAAAGTACTGCATTGAACATGGAGATGCAGGTGTCTCTGTGGTATGATGACTCATCTCCCTTTGGATATATTCCCAAAAGTGATATAGCGGGTCATATGGTAGATCTATTTTTAGTTTTAAAAGGTACCTCCATATTGATATCCAAAGTGATTGAGCCAATTTATAGCTCCACCAATAGAGTAAGAAACCCTTTTACAGCCTCACCAGCATTTGGTGTTATTGGTTTTATAGATCGTGGCTGTTCTTACTGGACTAAGGTGGAATCTTAGCATTGTTTTGATTTGCATTTCCCTAATGGCTAGAGATATTGAGCATTTTTTCATGTGTTTCATGGCTTTACGGTTCTCTTCATTTGTGAACTGTCTGTTCAGTTCTTTGGCCCATTTGTGTATTGGATTATTTGTTTTCTTGGGTATTGCTTTCTTGAGTTCCTTATAAATTCTGGAAATTAGTCCTCTGTCCAATGTACAGGAAGTGAAGATTTTTTTCCTATTCAATAGGGATATCTTTGACTCTGTTGATTATTTCCTTTGCTGTATAGCTTTTTAATTTTGTGTAATCCCATTTATCTATTCGTGTTTCAATTTCTTGAGCAATTGGATTCCTATTAAGGAAATGCTTTCCTATCCCTATATGTTGGAGCATATTGCCTATCCTTTCTTCCATTAATTTTAAGGTTTCTGGTTTTATTTTGAGGTCTTTTATCCATTTTAAGTTAACTCTCATGCATATTGAGAGATGCGGATCAGTTTTCATTTTCTGCAAGAGGCTATCCATGTTTCCCAACACCATTTATTGAAAAGGCTATCCTTCCTCCAATTTACCTGCTTTGCTGCTTTTTCAGAAATCAGGTGGCTATAGATGCATTGATGTATCTATGGATCTTCTATTCAGTTCCGCTGGTCTTCAGGTCTATTTTGTGCCAGTATAAAGCTGTTTTTGCTACCACGACCCTGTAGTATAAAGTCAAGGATTGTGATTCCACCTGCACTAGTTTTGGAGCTTAAGAGCGTTTTGGCTATACGTGGTCTTCTGTGTTTCCATATGAATTTTTGGATCACTTTTTCTATTTCTGTAAAGTCTGTCATTGCAATTTTAATGAAGATTACATTAAATCTATAGATTGCTTTTGGTAGGAGAGCCATTTTTACTATATTGATTGTCCCAATCCAGGAGCAGGGTAGGTCCTTCCATTTTATAGTATCCTCTGAAATTTTATTCTTTTATGTTTTAAAAATTTCCTTGTAGAGGTCTGTAGAGTCTTTGGTTAGATTCATTCCAAAGTATTTATTTTTCTGGTGGGCTATTAGGAAAGGGATTGTATCTGTAATTTCCCTCTCTTCCTGCTTACAGTTGGTGTAAACAAAGGCTACTGATTTTGATTGTTAACTTTATATCCTGCCACTTTGCTAAAGTTGTTGATTAGATCTAAAAGTTTTCTAGATGAGATTTTGGGGTCCTTTAGGTAAAGTATCATGTCATCCACAAATAAGGAAAATTTGACTTCTTCTTTGCCTATCTATATCCCTTTGATTTCTTTCTCTAGTCTGATTGCCCTGGCAAGGCCTTCAATCACTATGTTAAATAGAATAGGAGAGAGTAGGCATCCTTGTCTTATTCCAGATCTTAGAGGAAATGGTTTCAATTTTTCTCCATTTAATATAGTGTTGGCTGTAGTTCTGTCACAGATGGCTTTTATGATGTTATAGTATTTACCTGATATGTCTATCTTCTCTAGGGATTTTCTCATGAAAAGGTGTCATACTTTGTCAAAGATCTTTTCAGCATCAATTTGGATGATCAAGTGATTTTTGTTTGCAAGTGAAATAGAGTCTTGCTATGTAGCCCAAGCTGCCCTGGAACTCCCTACAAAGCTGGTGTCAAACTTGTGCCAATTTCCCTGCCTTAGCCTCTTCAACTGAAAGGAGTACAGGCGTGCACCACCATGCCTGCCTTATTATCTTTAAAAGTTTTTTGAGTGCCTCATATATTCTGGATACTAATCATTTGTTAGCTAAATATTTTCTTTTTGCCAGTTTTCTTCTTTGCTGCATTGTTTGCTATACACAAACTTTTTAGTTTTATGTAATCCCATTTTTTAATTCTTGCTTTTGTTTACTATGTTTTTCAGTTTCTCTCAAGAATATCCTTAGCTGTAGCAATCTCTTAAAGTATTTCCCTTGTATTTACTTCTAATAGTTTCAAGTCTTACATTAGAGTTTTGGATCCCTTTTGTGTTAATTTTTGTACATGATTTGAGATGGGGTCTTTTCCACCTTCTGCATATGGATATCCAGTTTCCTAGTAACATTACTTGAAAATACTGTTCCTCCTCTGGCTGATATTTTTATGTATAGAGTCCATCTTGCATTCCAGGAACAAATATAGTTGGTCATGATGTATTATCCTTTTAATTTTATGTTGTATTCAGTTTTCTAGAGTTTATGATTTTTGAACCATTTTTCATCAGGGACATTGGTCTATTTTTTATTAATTTTATTTGGAAAATAATGTTTGTTTATGTTTATGAGTATGATCTGACATTTTAATCTGCCTATACATAGCAAAAAGACTTAATTCACCTAATTAACATTAATAACATCTGCAACTTTCAATATTTGTGTATATTATCAAAATGTTTGTATTAGTCAACTTCATGTTATTATCATAAAATATGTGTGGTAATTAACTGGAAAGAGAAAAAGCATTACTTTAGCTTTTGGTTCTGGAGATTCCAGATGGCTTCATGGCTTTGGGTCTCTGGCAAATGTGAGACATCATGGCTGGAGCATCTGGAAAAGCAAAGTACTCATTGCATAAGCAAGGAAGCAGTGAGAGCAGGGTGACACTAGTCTCAAGTCCCCTTCAAGAGTATGTTTCACTATATAAATGTCCATAACACCTCTCCATACCACCACCATGGGGATTAAGCATTTAAGAAATATAGGGGACACAGTCCATATTCAAATCATAACAATAATTAAAATCTATTGTTTTGGCAATTTTGAAATATGTTTGACAATTTTGAAATATATAGCATTAACAGTTCCATGTAGTTCCTCTAATCTAACTTTGTACCCCTTAATAAACACCTTTCCTTTTCTCATTTCTCCTTTTGTCCTCTAGTCTCTCGTATCACCATATTACTTTCTATTTAAATGAAAACAACTCTTTCAGATTCCACATGTAGAAGAGGTCATAAAGCATTTATCTTTCTGTTTTTGGCTTATTTTATTTAGCATAATGTCTTCCAGTCCTGTTTATGTTATCATTAATGACAGAATTTCTTTCTTTTCAAAAGCTATATAGGATTCCATTGTGTATGTGTACCACATCTTTTATCCACTCATTTATCAGTGGGCAATGATATAACTTATCTTGCCTATGGTGTACAATGTAGAAATGAACATGAAAGTGCAAATGACCCTTTAACTTCCATGTGCATCCTTCCTGAAACTGCATACACTCAATTGAAGGGGACAGCTTTCATAGAGTAGGACAATTCTTATGTTAAAGATATACAATAGTTGTACTCCAATGTTAGAACTTCCAAATAAGCCCTCAACATCCAAAATGCCTAAATTAACTTCATTGACATAAACATTATACATTATCTTTTCTCCATATCCTTGTCTATGCTTGTTGTTATTTATCTTTTTGATAATAGACATGCTAGGGGCTATAAAATGATATCATTATTATTTTAATTTGTACTTCTCTGATGATTAATTATGTTCATTATAATTTCATGTATCTTATAGCTATATGTATATCTTCTTTGGGCATATGTCTATTGAGATCTTTTACCCTTTTTTTTTTTTTTGAAGTGCAGTACTTGGGGGTTGAACCCAGGGTTTGTACATTCTAGACAAGTACTCTACCACTGATTTGCTCACAAGCCCCTTTTATATTTTTTTATATTTTGAGACAAGACTTTGCTAAGTTACACAGTAGACATCAGGCCTTGAACTCAGAGTCTTCCTGCCTCAGCTTCCTGAGTTTGTTGGATTTTAGGTTTGAACCATTGCTCCTGCCTTTCACTTCCCATTTTTAATTGGATATTTTGTTGTTGTTTTAGTTGTTTGTGTAGGATTTTGGAGTTGAATCCAGGGCCTCCCACAGAGTTTTGCAAATGCTCTATCACCAGGATGCACCCCTAGCCCATCTTTTATTTTTTATTTTGGGTTAGGGTCTTACAAAATTACACAGGCTGCTTCTATCCTCAAACACATGATTCTCCTTCTTCTGTCTCCCAAATTGCTGGAATTACAGATGTGTGCTGTGCCACTGTACTCAGTATTATGTTTTGTAACCATGTCTTTTGAGGTTGCCTCCAAATTTAAGGATTATTTTTCTATTTCTATAAAACATGACATTGGTATTTTGATGGGGATTGCACTGAGTCTGTAGATTGTTTTAGATAGTATGGACATTCAAACATTATTTTTTGAACCTGTGGACATGGAATGTCTTTTTTTCATTTGGGGCTTTCTAATTTCTTTAATTAGTGTTAATACCTTTCACTTCTTTAGTTGAATTTACTATTTTGT
>VMDO01013378.1:15266-42333 GCA_007922755.1 Pedetes capensis
TTCTTTTTTTTTTTTTTTCCATCTCAAGTTGCTGTGGTTAGTACTTACAATATTATGTTGAGTAGAAGTGGTGAGAGTGCGCATCCTTTCCTTATTCTTGCAAAACCTTTGATTTTAGTACCAGGCTAGTATGGGCTGCATAAAAAGGTTATGAGTTTCTCTCCTCTACAAGCTTTTCTAAGAAGTTTGAAGATTACTATCAATTTTGTTTTTAAATGGTTTGTAGAATTCTCCAATGAAATCATCACATCATTTGTTTTCTTTGTCTGTATGTTTTCATGAATGTATGCAATGTCCTTCTCAGGTGTAAGTCTGTTCAGATTTTGTATCTCTTTATGACTCACTCTGGAAAGTTTGTGTGTTTCTAGGAAGGTGTTCATTTCTTTTCACCCAACTTTTTAGCATGAAAATGTTCATAATATCCTTTTAATTCTTTTTATCTTTGTGCCAGGAAATTTAATGTCTTCATTCCCATTCCTGATTTGAGTTATTGAGTCTTACCTTCTTTTCTTAATCTAGCCAAAAGTTTGTCAATTTATTTTTTCCAAAAAATGCTTCTCTGGTTTTTCCTAGAGGTTTTTTGTCGTACTTCAGTTATCTCCTCCCCCTCATCTTCATTATGCCCTTTCATCTTCCATCTCTGGGTGTATGTTGTTTTTATTTTGTAATTTTTGTCCTATGAAGTCATAGGGTCAATTTTAGATTATTTTAAATATACTTTTAATTTCTTCTGTAACATCTTTTCATATATTGGTTAAAAGTTGTTTGATTTCCAAATATTTATGGGTTTTTCTCATTTCCCTTCTGCTATTGAATTTTAGTTTTGTTCTGCTATTCTGGTAAAAGAAAGTTTGTAAAGCTTTAATCATTTTAATCTTGCTTAGACTTGTTTCTTAAGATGTGTAAGCCTGTGTAAGCTTGGCATGGTGGGACAGGCCTGTAATCCCAGTGACTTGGGAAGTGGAAGCAGGGGGAATGCATGTTCAAGTCTACACTCAGCCTTCTAACTCAACAAGACCCTGTCTCAAGATGAAAAAACAGAAGAGGGACTAAAAGTGCAGCATAGAGGTATAGCACTAAACTATGCATGAGGTCCTGGGTTCAGCACTCCAGAAAAGGAAGAGAAATGTGATTGTATCAAACTGAGAAGCTTCTACACAGAAAAGGAAACACTTCCCAGAGTTAGGAGATATACTACAGAATGAGAGAGTAAATCTTTGACAGCTGTACATCAGACAAGGGATTAATATCTAGAATGTATAAAGACTTCAAAAAATTACGCATCAAGAAACAAATAATCTAATCAGCATGTGGGCAAACTGAATAGAAAGTTCTTAAAAGAAGTACCAATGGCCAAAAAATACATTTAAAAATGTTTAACATGAGAGTTAGAGATTGAACTGATATTGCCATAAGCTGCCGCAGACCAGCTGCAGCCTAGGATCCAGGGATCCCTGAAGGCAGGTGAGGAGTCGGTGATGGGAGACAGAGACACAGCAACTCAGAGGCAGTGTGATTCTGTTCTGTGTATTGCTCAGATAGCTTAGTTTTTTAATACAGTCTTTTAGGCTTAGGTCATGTAAGCAGTAAAAGTAGCACATGCAGTTATCCATGAAACAAAGTTTTGCAAACACCTGTTAATCATAAAAGCCCATAGCCCAAAGCATAAATTTTACTATCTTTAGATAACAAATACCTGGGAGGTCTGTCTTTTCTCAGGCTTTTCATAAATGATGAGCTATAATAGGGTGTGTGAAGGATAATATATCATTCTAACCCCTTGTTCATTACATGTTTCTACATAAGGCAGTGGAGGGTCAGGCTGACCAGAACAATAGCCTGTACTCTTTTCTCTAGCTGGGAACCAAGGTCTGCCTCTAGACAGATAAGCACCTCCCCATGCTGTGTATCCATTCTTTCCTCCAGTTGGGATCCAAGGTCAGCCTTTGGACAGATAAGCACCTCCATGTTAAATTGTCAAGGAGGCTTTTGTACTGTGGGAACAGGCCTATGTATTCTTTTGATTGTTCTATACTTTCCTTGTAAACCTTAGCTACTATAGGCAGGGGCACTTCGGTCCAAGTAGGGGCTAACACCTCAGCCTGCTGCAGCTGAAGCATAAATTGCTTAATGGGTGAGTTCCAGGGTGGAAATTGCTGACCAGCTTTAACTAGAGTATTGTCCACATAACCCTTACAATTGGTGGTCATTACTTCTAATTCATTTACAGATTCTCCCAGTATATCATTCTTTCAGCATTTGTTTCATTAGAGTTTAATACAATATTAGTTAAGAGTATTAGTCCTAAAAATGAAGTAATTATCTACATAATAATTAGAAGCAGTAGTCCTATTCCTAGAAAGCAAAAAGCACATACTCCTTTTCCCTATCCCTGTCCATTTCTTGGAAGATGAGTTCCTTGAACCCCTCTTCCCCATATCTGAACCTTGTCAGACAATATGGTTAGAAATGGCCGTGGCAATAAGCCAAGGAAGATTTGGAGCCATGAAAAGCTGTAAGAGGTGGGAAAAGTTTCTCCCCATAGCTTTCAGAGGGAGCATGGTCCAGCCTATACTTTTATTTAGGACTTTTGGCCTCTGAAACTGTGCAAGAATACATTTTTGTTATTTAAAGCCACGCAGTTTATGGCAGTTTGTTCGGCAGACCTAGGAGATTAATATATTGAACATCTAACCTGTTCCTAGGGGAAGAAAATAAGTCAAATCTACATCTAAACCTGTGCAATGAAATAGATGCAATGACAAAAAGGACACATAATCCTTAAGAAAACATGAAGAAGCAGATCTCTTAAGTGAAGGAGCAATTTAGGGAGGCTTCAAGGGCATGACACAGGTGAGAGATTCTAGGAACTATAGGCATTTGACAGGCAGGTGACTTGTGGGATGATCTTGCTACACTCACGGCAGGTGCAGATTGACGAACACAGCAAAGACTGCCATCACTTCTGTTGTGAGACTACACTTCTCTCAGTGGACTTTGAAATCAAGTAGTGATCCTTCCAGAAACTTGTTGTTCCATAGAAACAGAATGAGATTGCAAGCAGCTGAGAAATTGCATTAGATACTTGTCCTTCACAATAACTTAAAGTATATCCACATTATTATATATTACTTTCCTATGTCATCTAGTTAACTCTGTGGGCTTGAAGTACCTCTGGAGAAATTGTGCCATCTTCCTCTATATGCTTAAAAGCATCCATTTGTTGTGCCCTAGCCTTCGAGATGAAACCATAGCAATGACCCAGATCTTCAAGCACAGGGGGAAACAGTCTCTGGTGGACAGCTGGGCAAGCTGCCTCACAGGGGGAAAAAATGTTCAACATCCCTATCTATAAAGGAAATGGAAATCAAAACTATATTGAGATTTCTTCTCACCCTGTCAGAGGACTATCTACCAAACAACTGATGCTGGCAAGGATGAGGGAATAAACAAATTCTTATACACTGCTTGTTGAGATGTAAATTAGTAAAGCCACTATGTAAATCAGTATGGGGTCTCCACAAAAAGTTAATAATAAACTGGGTGGCATGGCACACACCTGTAATCCCAGCAATTTGGGAGGCTGAATCAGGAGGATCTCAAGTTCAAGGCCAGAAGCGTCCTGTGCTATTTAGTAAGGCCTTATTTTCAAAATAAAATAAGAAAGAGAGAAAGAAAAGGAAAGAAAAGAAAAGAAAAGAAAGAATGAAAGCAAAAGGAAGGAAGAAAGAAAGAAAAGAAAGAAAGCTCAGTATTAGAGCACTTTCCTGGAATGCCTAGGTTGAATCACCTACTACTGAAAAAAAATTAATAAAAATAAAGTACATGATCCTTCTATATCACTCCTGGGTATATACCTAAAAGAATCTAAGCCTGGATATGGGTTTTTCTTTTCCCTTTTTGTCCTGTATCTTTGGTGTTTAACATAAATCACTTTAATCCTCAACAAACTAGCAGAAGAATTAGTATCCTCATTTTTTAGATGAAAAATTGAGACTTAGGGATGTTATGCAATTCACAAAAGGGCACCAAAAATAAATTTAAATAAAAAAGGAAAGGAGAATAAAGAAAATGAAAGAAAGGGAGAAAGAAGGCAGCAATAAAAGAAAATAATTACCGCAGGTATCCCATCCTTCAGCAGTCACTAGCCAGATTCATCAGTAGTCATCAAGGCCTTCCACCAGCAACAAGACTACAACTTGCTAAAGGCTCAGAAGATTGTATTTTTAGCAAAGTATTTTTCAATAAGATTTGTACTTTTTTCAATAATGCTATTGCCCTTAAAAGACTACAGTATCATGTGATTATAGCTTTTATATACCCTTGTTGTTGTTAGGTGCCTTCAAGTTGGTAACCGACTCATAGCAACCCTATGTACAACGGGTGAAACACTATTGTCAGTGCTTCTCTGCTATTCATAGGGTTTTCAATGGTGGATTGATTGGGAGTGGGCTGTCAGGTCCTTCTCCCTTACATACCCTAGAAAGCCAAAAAATTATGTGACTAACATTATCATTACATTGTTTGCTTTATCATGGTGTTCTGAAAAGGAACATGAAATATTTCTGAGATATGCTTGTGTGAGGTATGTAGCCAAAGGAACTGAAATTACTAGCTTGCAGAAGTACCTGCAGTCCTATGTTTATTGCAGCCACATTATAAAGGCCAAGAAATGGAAACAACCAAAGTGTCAAACAATGGATGAGTGGACTAAAATGTGTGGTGTATATACAATAGGGAACACTTAAAAAAGAAGGAAGTAGTAATATTGGCAACACTAATGCATCTGGGTGTACTGAAATAAACCAGACATAGAGAAACAAATACCACCTGCTTCTGTTTGTATGTGGATGCTTGCACTGAGTATGGTGGCACACACCTATAATCCCATTGACTAGGGAGGTAGAAGCAGGAGGATTGCAAGTCTGAGGCCAGAGGCAGCCCGTGTAACTCAGTGAGATCCTGTTTCAAAATAAGAAAAAGAAAAAATTTAAAGGTGTTGAAAATGCAGCTCAGGGGTAGAGTACTTGAAAATATGCACAAGAATCTAGGTACAGTTCTCCAGTGCCACAAAACCAACAACCAAACACCACCACCAAATATGGAAGTCAGAGGCATTAAAGTGTTGAAAGTAAACTGTCAAACAATAATTTTATATTCAGCAAAACTACCTGTTAAAAATGAAAGCAAAATCAAAACAAACCCAAATAAATAAAAACATAATTCATTGTCAAGGAGGGAGGAGGACTGTGGGAGGGAATTTAAAGGATATTTGGTAGTAACTGAGCTAATAAAAGAGAATGTTGTTGTTGTTAGGTGCCGTCGAGTCGGTATCCAACTCATAGTGACCCTCAGGGTTTTCAATGGCTGACTGTTTCGGGATTGCCTTGGGAGTGGATTGCCTGATCATTTGCTTGCCTATTGACTACAATGATAAAACCTCTATGAGATGCCACACATACCCATCATGCTTCCAGGTGAAGAAAAGGGGTAAGCATCTCTCTGTACAACAATTCAAGCAGTAAAGACCTTAGAGGTGTGTTCATGATTGTGTGTGTGCGTTTTAAACTGTATGTGTAAGTATATTGTACAGTAGAACCCAAGAAGCTTTCTAGCATTGAATGTAAAGGAAAGAGGAAAACAATAAAAACAATTGAATTTAAAAAATTTATTGCTAGTTAGGGCTGGGATTTAGCTCAGTGGGTAGAGCGCTGCACTGCAGTCTCTGAGGCCCCGAGTTCAATTCCCAGCACCACAAAAATGGGAGAAGGGCCTGGCAATCCACTCCCAAGGCAATCCCGAAGCACTCAGCCATTGAAAACCGTATGAGGGTCGCTATGAGTCGGATACTGACTCGATGGCACCTACCACCACCAACAACAACAATTGCTAATTATGTTCTTGGCATATGTATGTCTGAATTGACCCTTCAATATGGTGCTGGAACCAATAAATACATTTACATTATTTTTTATGGGAAAAAAGTGCCCAACATTTGAATTGATCAACACCTCAACAATCTTACAGAATAGATTGTGGTGGAATGCCCAGGTACCCATGTACCTCAGTACCTACAAAAGACATTTTAATTGTGTACTTTGTTTGTGACTGTTGAAGACTGAATAATGGCTGCCAAATATGTTCACATCCTAATCATCCTAGAATTTATGAGTTAATTTATATAGCAAAATGTACTTTGTAGATGTGATTAAATTAGGGATTTTGAGATGAGAAAATTATTTTGAATTCTGAGTGTCCCAAAATAATAAAAATGGTCTTTGTTGGAGGGTGGCAGGAAGAATCAGAGTCCAAGAAGGCAATATGCTGACCCAAGCAGAGAATGAAATGATGTATTTGAAGGCAGAAGGGGATTTGAGCTAAGGAATGTAACAAGCTAATAAGCACAAAAGGGTTAAATGTCTTTGTACATTTTGTGTATCTAACAGAATACCTGAGACTGAAAAATTTATAAGCAAAACAACTTACGCTTTATTTCTTTTTCTGGGGTCCTGGGGGGATGAAGTTAGGGCTTCACTCATCCTTTGCAAATGCTCTATCACTTAGCTGCTCTCTTAGCCCATTTTTTACTTTTTATTTTGAGATAAAGTCTTGCTAAATTATACAGGCTGCCTCTGTCCTTGAACAGGGGATCCTCTTGCCTCAGTCTCCCCTTTGCTGAAATTACAGGTGTGCACCACCACACTCAGCTTAAACAATGGAAATTTATTTCTCACAGTTCTGAGCCCAGGAAGTCCAAGATCTGGCAGTTGACTTACTTGCTATATCCACATGGTAGGAGGAAAAAGAACAAGCAGGGCTAAACATTGTTTCCTCAAGAAGCTGAAGAGTAAGTGAATGATGAGTCATTCCTGACAACCTTTTTTTTGTTTTTTTTCAAGAGAGGGCATTATTCCATTTCTCTCTCTTGACCTACACACTAATTTGGAAGTTCTATGGTGGCTGGGTATGGTGGCTGGGAAGTTCTACTGTGGCTCTTCACTCACAAATGATTTTTTGGCAACATAAAAATTGTGTAACAATATACAAATTCTACATTAATAAGTATTACTTTAAATTTGATATTTGGTGTTCAGTGCCTGCCAAACAATGTGCTGAACTTTTTACATAATGCTAGGTCTTCATTTTTATCACGTTTTCTTAAAAATAATACTAAAAATATTATAACCCATTCTGAATTATGTTATCAGTTTTATAGAAGAGGAAGTATTATTTGCAGGTATGTGGAATAGAAATCATGCTTCCCTGACAATAGATTAGGAATTTTAATCTTTTAAACTAGGTGATGTAGGCTTGGGAGAAAGACCCAGCAATCCACTCCCAAAAATCAGTCCGCTGTTGAAAACCCTATGCACAGCAGAGAAGCACTGACAATAGCACTGACATACATACTTTTGTATGTAGGGTGGCTATGAGTTGGACACAGGCCTAATGGCACCTACCACCAGCTTAAGAGGATGGGACTTAGCTCAATTGGTAGAGCTCTGCTCTGCAATCTGTGAGGTCCTGAGTTCAATTCCCAGCACGGGAAAAACAGGAGGCTGTGGCAATCCACTTCCAGGGCAATCCTGAAATAGTCATTGAATACCACGTGAGGGTCGCTATGAGTTGGACATGACTGGACACCGTCTAACAACAACTGAAGGGTCGCTTCAGAAATTTCGTTTATGATGAGGTCGATGTGAGACAGATGTACTTCTACCCAATGTGCTTGTGTCCGTCAACTAAAAGTCAGAAACTGCTAAACTTAAAAGGTCAGCATTTGGAGTTATAAGAGTTGCAATTTGGAAGACACAGGTTTGGATAGCTCTGAGTTGGTGTTCTGACGAAGGCAGGAAAAGGGAGAGATTATGTGGGCTACCAATGGTTGAGCACAAACGGGTTACATGACAATGTAGAAAAAGTAATTGTGACCCATTTGACATCTGCCTTTGTTGCAAGTGCCTTTTTTTCTTTTTTTTTTTTTTTTAGCATAATTCCAAAGTTCCCTACGCTCTTAGGTCTTGCATGGTTCACAGCCAAAAGGCATGTTTTATGTGGACCTTGATTTTCTCAGTTCTTTACTAAACGTTAGAGGACACGGATGCCAGATGCCTTTACTCTCGCTTGCCCCAGCCATAAGCAATTGAGTAACACTAGGGCGGAAACGTCATACATTATTCATGAGTGGGCGTGGCTTGTCTGCATCCTGGCTCCCAGCGGAGCAAACATTTTGTTGCGGCGTCTATCT
Organism: Pedetes capensis; assembly: GCA_007922755.1. Classification (NCBI taxonomy): domain Eukaryota; kingdom Metazoa; phylum Chordata; class Mammalia; order Rodentia; family Pedetidae; genus Pedetes; species Pedetes capensis. The sequence goes on from VMDO01013378.1 coordinate 23,515, forward strand.
CCGTGGTCGCCATTTTGTCCGCGCGTGTAAGGTGAAGGAGGTATCGTCTGTGGAAGGGAAGACCACAATCAAAAGTTCCCAGGGAGGGGAAGGCGGAGGCTGCAACTGTCGGCGGCCCAGGCTGCGGGGAGGAGGAACTAGGAAGAGGGTGGCAGCCAAACTTGACTTCGGCTCCTTTAGCGGCGGGACCCAGGAACCGGCATTGGTAACAAACGGCCTTTCTCGGCGCCTTGACCATAGTGGAGGCGCCGAGAGGCATTGGAGGGGCCTGGGCCAGCGCTGGGCCGGGATGTTGGGACAAACCGCGGTAATTTGAATATTAGTTTGGGTGAGGGGAGGCGAAGCAGAACTAAGAGCTTTGCCCTCATTATCTCTGGGCTCCCAGATGCGTAGTTACCTATTGGGTATCTTAGGAATCGTTCCGGCGGCCATCTGTAAGAGTCTCAGGAATTTCACAGACTCTCAACCCTGCCTGTAGTCAGTAGGGTTTTATGGGAGTTTTTTGTTTGTTTTTATATCTGGTTTTAATGTTTGCAATCAAGATGCTTCACATGTGCCTTGCTTAAAGATTGTCCTGTTCCTGGCAGTTTGGTGAACTTGTCAATATGTAACTTATGAAATATGAAAAATATGCCAGTGAACTTCGTTAGTTTGATAACTATAACAAAAGCAGGAAAAAAAGTGGTCCTTTAATCTTTGTTCTCGTGGCTGTCCCAAGAGAACACGGGAGAGTATAGTTAGCCTGTACTTACCCTAATTGCATATGACAGTTTTCTCTCAGCTAGCACTCACTCACTTAGCACTCACTTACTTGGCTTCTCTCCCAGTTTTTAGGACTAATAACGGGAACCATCTGTACCTGACCTCTCTGTTATGTGTTCTCTTTCACCATATCTTAACACCGCCTGTACCATCTTCCCTAAGATACTGCTGTTGGAGCCAGAATTTTCTATTCAGAGAATTTAGTGTCCTCCTCTAGAGACTTTTACAAGTTCCCTAGATTCTGCCATTTGTTGTTGTTAGGTAGAACACTCTCTTCCCAACTCATATTCACATACATCTCTAGACCCAGCATTTGACTTAACCTTTCCCACCTGCAGCTATGACATGTCTGCAAACCCAGAGTCAAACATTGACTTTTAGAGGTACACTCCTATCATTGCTTTCGTAGAGTAGCCTCCATTTTTCACAGTCACATTATCTTCACGTAACCTCTGGTGTCTTCCCTCTGAACTTCACAAAGGACCAGACATGAGGAATTGTTTGAGTACATAGGCCTCCATTAGAGATCTACTCCCTCTCTGTAACAGATACCCACAGACCCTAGCAGATCTGGTTCTAACCACTCTTAATAGAATGTATCATCAACTTTATCTAGGACTTAACTTCTGCCTTCAAAAGTAAGGTTCAAAGTGGAGTTCAGTAATACTGGTCATTTCTACTTTAGAATCCAGCCAGTGTGTGCTTACTGAACCTTTTTGGGCCTGAACTAGCTCAGCCTTACCTTTTTACCTTGTTTATCTAGCACATCCAGTATCTAGTACATCCTCTTTGTCTCTCTCTTCTTTAAAATAGGGGTATTAGTAATCAAGTCCCTACTCCTAGAAGTACCAGTAACAGAATATGTCTACCCACGTGTACCTTACCTTTCATGCCTGTTTGGTCTCCAGATGTCCAGTTCACTGCTGTCCAAGAAGCGTCGAGTGTCTGGACCTGATTCAAAGCTGGGCTCTAACTGCTCCCCTACATGCTCTGTGACAGTTGAAGTGCCTTCAGGACCAACCAACGTGAGTGGCTTTTTCCTACAGATTGGCAGGTGGGATGGTAGAGTGATTGGTGGGTAAGTGCCTCTATCTGTACATCTGTCTCAATCCTGTTACTGCTTATATCTGAAACTGTTTCTCTCACTTCCTAGAGAATGCCAAAAAACAGTGAAACAGACATAGATGAAGGTCTTTACTCTCGTCAGCTGTAAGTGGTGCCAAGGATGAAAATGAAAACTGGGAAGAAACACAGTGGATAGTATTGCATGGGAAGATCCTAACCCAGTGATCTCCCCCTGGCAGGTATGTATTGGGTCATGAAGCAATGAAGCATCTCCAGACATCCAGTGTGCTGATATCAGGCCTACGGGGTCTGGGTGTGGAAATTGCCAAGAACATCATCCTTGGTGGGGTCAAGGCTGTCACCCTTCATGACCAGGGCACTGCCCAGTGGTCTGACTTGTCCTCTCAGGTACCTCTTTCTGATTTTATTCATCTTATGAAGGCTCCAGCCTGCCTGGGTTTCTGCATCTGTGTTAGTTCTCCTTTCTTATACCTTTTGTAGTTTTACCTGCATGAGGAAGATATTGGTAAAAATCGAGCTGAGGTATCACAGCCCCGTCTTGCGGAACTCAATAGCTATGTGCCTGTCAGCTCCTATACTGGACCCCTTGTTGAGGACTTCCTTAGAGGTTTCCAGGTAACTTGGAACATGACTCTGCCTCCTGACTGAATTTTTTTCAATGTTATCTCTGACTTATTAAATATTTGTTAAATGGGCTGGCTCAGGATATCAGGTTTTGTGTGAGGGGAAAGGTGAGGGGATGTAGGCAGTAATTAGACTCTGGGTCTTTCCTTGGGGTAATCACACCTTTGCAGGAGGAAAAGATGTTGCTATACATTGTGGTGTGGGGTTTATAGACACTTGAGTTTAAGAACAAAACTAATAGTCACTAAATCTTTTTTGTCTTAATTTTTCATTTCTGTAGAATAGGAGCAATTGCAATGTCATGCTAAAGAGTTTTTGTGAGAAGTAAGCTTATAATAGCAGATGATTTATGGTTAGTGTCATTGGTGTCTATTAAATAAGTGGACTGGAAAAAGGAGCTGTGGGTGCTGATACACTGTCCTGAGGCACCTTGGTGGACTAAGTAGGAACTCATCCTGGTGAATTAAGGAAGTTAAGACAAATTTTATAGTTTATATCTGAACAGACATTTTCTTGAAAATTGAAATAAGATGTGGTGAGAGGAAACCCAGATTTTGACTAGAGCAGAATTACTTATATTTTGTCTCTTAGGGCACAAAAGTGTTGTAGATAGCAGTCTATGTTAGCCAGATAATTTAGTTTGCCTTCAGAGTCTGTCTTTTCAGTACCTTTTTATTTTTTTTTGTCATGGTTTGAGGAGTAATTTGTTTTTTTTAACTAATTGTCCTACCTAAGTCTATATACCCTATGTGGGTATATAAAAAATGCTAAATCAGCAAAGCTGGTTATTTCCCCAATCCTTCTCATCCCTGTTACCTTTTTTTCTTTAATTATGTTATTCCTTCTCACTCTTATATTTTTTATTCCTCTGTATGTAATATTTTTTTTTCTGGCCCTGGTTTTAAGCAGCGTGATTATGGTGTACCTGAAATTCTTGGTCTTTGCAGGTGGTGGTTCTTACTAACACTCCTTTGCAGTATCAGCTGCAAGTGGGTGAGGTCTGTCGCAATCATGGAATCAAACTAGTGGTGGCAGACACTAGGGGCCTGTTTGGGTGAGTGCTTACCTCTTCTTTCTCCAATCCCTGTCAAATGTAGGCCACAAGGCTGCTGCTGCCCTTGTGTTACCCTTAGCCAGCTAGCTTTTCACATTTGCCTATTGACACTTCCTCTGTGGTTTGAGCACAGTCTCTTTCCCACTATTGATGAGCTAAGTTTTCACCACTATGAGGGACTTATGCATGGTCTCATGCACCAGTCCTATTGCCTCCCTTTGCAGGCAACTCTTCTGTGACTTTGGAGAAGAAATGATTCTCTTAGATTCTAATGGGGAGCAGCCACTCAGTGCTATGGTTTCTATGGTCACCAAGGTAAGGAGACCAGCCACAGGGGTTACCAGCTGTTAGGTATCCTTCCTGTTTGCTAGCACGCTGGATTTGTCTCTAAATCTTACTCTTTTTTTCCAATCAGGATAGTCCGGGGGTTGTCACCTGCCTGGATGAGGCCCGTCATGGATTTGAGAGTGGCGACTTTGTCTCCTTCACAGAAGTTCAGGGCATGAGTGAACTCAATGGGGCTCAGCCCATAGAGATCAAAGTCCTGGGTATGCAAGGCTTGGGGTGTAAAATGGTTGCACAGGGCAAAGAGAAAGTTGTAATGTGGTGTAGGCTCTCCCAGAGGCCATGAAGTGATCCCTGCCTACTCTGAACTGAAGGCCAAGAGTAAATATGTCTTTATAATGTGAGCTAGGGCTTAGTAGAAATTGGTACATGAGATCTGCCTAAAAAAAAGTATGAACTCAAAGTTTTCATATTCCTAGTCTTTCAATTTAGTGACTGTATGTCTTATAAAGAATTGGCATTGAAGTTTGTAAGATATTTTTAGCGTGTATTTAGTGTAGTAACTAATATTTTATTCCTTTTCAGGTGAAATGACCTTACACTCCAGTATTCCATTTCCTTTTTCATTGTTTGCTATTGCCATATATTTTGTTTTTTATGTATTGAAATCTTTCCTTTTTTTCTTTTAGTAGTTATCTTTTAGGGTTGTAGGACTGGCAGTGTAGCTCAGTGTTAAAGCACTTGCCATCCCTAGCATATACAGGGTCCTATTAAAAAAACAAAAAAACAAAAACAAAAAAACCCCACAATAGTTGTCTTCCTAAAAAGGTTTGAGGAGGAAAAAAAGTGGTTTTATGCACAAAGCAGTATCTAGTGTTTCTCTTTTGTGTTTACCCACTTATAGCTGATAGAATCTTCCTTTACCCTTTAACCCTGTTGTGGTACGTTTTCCCCTGTTGTAGTATGTTTTCCCCTATTGTGGGTCTGCTGATAATTTTTTCATTCTGCAGGTCCCTACACCTTTAGTATCTGTGATACCTCCAGCTTCTCTGACTACATTCGTGGAGGCATTGTCAGTCAAGTCAAAGTATCTCAGAAGATTAGTTTTGTGAGTATGGGAGGATTGGAGGGCTAAAGGATAGACTGATATTTTAGGCATCTCAAATTTTTTTCAAAACTCTGGTCTTCGTATCCCACTTTTCACAGAAATCCTTACAAGCCTCAATGGCAGAGCCAGATTTTGTGATAACAGATTTTGCTAAGTGTTCTCGCCCTGCTCAGCTGCACATTGGCTTTCAGGCCCTACATCAGTTCTGTGTTGAACACAACCGGCTCCCTCGACCCCACAATGAGGTAAATGAGTGTGTGAGCCAGCTAGAGTTCTTAGCTTAAAGCTCCATCTTGCCTCTCCATCTGTCTGTTCTCCCCCTACTTTTCTTCCTATAGTAGTCTGATTCTTTCGTTTCGTTGGGGCATACCAGGAGGATGCGACAGAACTGGTGACCCTGGCACAAACTGTGAATGCTCAAGCCCTGCCAGCAGTCCAGCAGGACAACCTGGATGAAGACCTTATTCGGAAGTTGGCATATGTTGCTGCTGGAGATCTGGCACCCATAAATGCCTTCATTGGGGGCCTGGCTGCCCAAGAGGTCATGAAGGTGAGCATGGGTTGGGTAGGGGGCAGTTTGCTATAATCTGGATGCCTTCCTTACTCCATCACTTGATGTCTTATCTGTATCAGTCCTTGTTTGATCACTGACAGCATTCCCTCCTCAGGCCTGTTCTGGAAAGTTTATGCCTATCCGGCAGTGGCTATACTTTGATGCCCTTGAATGTCTCCCTGAGGACAAAGTAACCTGCATGGAAGACAAGTGCCTCCCGGTATGTGAGTGGGACCTGTGGGAAAACATCGTTTGGAGATATCTCCAGGGAATCTCTTCTCTAACATACCTTTCATGATTCAGCGCCAGAACCGTTATGATGGGCAAGTGGCTGTATTTGGATCAGACCTACAAGAGAAGCTGGGCAAGCAGAAATACTTCCTGGTGAATGACAGTTTGTACATAAACTACCTTTATGTCCTTGGTCTCTGGCCATCCTTTCTAGAATCTATGTATATTTCTTGGGAAAGGGTCTTTTGGTTCTTACAGCAAAAGGGTCTTTTGGTTCACATTCTCTTTTCCATTTTCTATATGTAAAAGAAAAGCTTGATACATTCCTTTTTTTTCCTCATCTGGTGCCTGTTTCCTCATGTGACTGTAAATTTTGTAGCCCTGGGACTTTAGTATGTGGTACTACGCCATCTTACTCTCTCTCATCTTCAGGGAGAGTGAAGAGTGGTAGGGTGGCCTTGGGCTGCTCACTGACTGTACTCTTTTCTTCTTGGCCTGCCAGGTGGGTGCAGGGGCCATTGGCTGTGAGCTGCTCAAGAACTTTGCCATGATTGGGCTAGGCTGTGGGGAGCATGGAGAAATCACAGTTACAGACATGGACACCATTGAGAAATCCAATCTAAACCGACAGTTTCTCTTCCGTCCTTGGGATGTCACAGTAAGTAGGGATGGGCTCATATTTCAGTTCTCCTTCAGTATTTTCCTCTACCATTCAGTATTTAATTTATTGAGTACATACTGTGTTATATTTGTCAGTTTTCACAGCTTTTCCAACCCACCCTTTGTTTTCTTTGATTTTTATTCCTGCTAATGAGGAGGGGTTATAGAGGCATTATCTGGGGGGTCTTGTGCACAGAACAGAATTATTTTTGCTTGCTCAGATTCTGACTTTCCATTGATTAATTTTATACTCCATGTTCTAGGCTTTAGGTATTTTGATGCGTAAGTGAAAGAGATTTGTTTTTCTTTGATAGGAAGACAGAGTAAATGAAAACATAAAACAGATTGAGTTTAGTAAATAAAAGAATGTAGCTGTCTTTAAGAGGTTATGTATGTATCTTAGAAAAGGTTTAATAAAAACATGAACACCATATGATTGATCATGGAAGTTTTATAATGAAAACTTTTTGATGAAGGGTTACTTACATTACTATGTTAGAGGCATACTGCATTTTTAAATGAACTAGGGATGTTAAATTTTTTTTAGTTTTAAGTTTTTGAATTTCTGATGTGGAAGGTAATGAAAGCTAAAATCTATATAACAGAAGATATTTTTAAGACTCTTCATGACTTGTTTGCCACCTATTGAGTTAAAAACTATAATGATGCATGGTTAATGTAAGAAGATGAAGAGTACAAATGCGGTAATGGAAATTGAAATAAAGAGGAGTTAGAAATTCCATAGAGGGTGGTTTGCAATGTGGACAAAGAAAGCTTCCTTGGGAAAAAAGCCTCTCCTCAAAGATCTGGATACAAGAGAAAAGATATCTAGGGAAACAGCTTACCAGATAGAGATAATAGTCTGAGCAGAACAAAGAGATTGAAATATAATTTGTAATATTTAAAGAACAGAAAGGTCAAGTGGAGGCGGTTACAACTTACTTTACCATAACTTACTTTATCACAGTTTTTTGTTGTTAGGTGGCATCAAGTCAGGTCCAACTCATGGCAACCTCATAGGGTTTTTAATGGCTGATTGTTTGAATTCCTTTGGGAATGGATTGCTACATCCTTCCCCCATTTTTGTGGTGGTGGGACTCAAACCCAAGTCCTCAAAAGAGTGTAGAGCAGTGCTCTACCAATTGAGCTAAACCCCAGCCTTACCACAATTTATTTTACCACATTTTTTGAGAAGAGGGACATCACTTGTCTTTGGGTCCTGATTGTCTTTGTTCTAGTAGCAATTCTGGGTGTCACTAACTAAAAAAATAGATATTGGGGCGCTAACTCTGCCATGTTTCTTCTTATTTGTATCAGTTGCTTCTTAGTGGTCAAGTATATTTGTCAAATACTTAGAATTTCCACTTTCCTTGCTACATTAGTCAGACTCCTGACCACACAGGTAGATGATCTATTCTGCTGAACTGGAGCCTGCTGAACATGGAGCCTTGTCTTATTTTATAAATCAGGAGACCTCTGTAAAGATTTACTGGGCAAGTGCATGTCAGACAGCTCATTTTCTCCTATTCCTACCCAGAAATTAAAATCTGACACAGCTGCTGCAGCAGTGCGTCAAATAAATCCGAACATCAGAGTGACAAGTCACCAGAATCGTGTGGGCCCTGACACGGAGCAGATCTATGATGATGACTTCTTCCAGAACCTGGATGGTGTGGCAAATGCCCTGGACAATGTTGATGCCCGTGAGTTTGGAGGCGGGCGAGAACAAGGGCTCCTGCATATAAGTTGTTATATATACTGGAAAGACATATTCCTGTCTTACCCCTAATGTTCCTCCTCCTCTTCCTTCCCCATATCGTTAAAGGCTTATACATGGACCGCCGCTGTGTGTACTACCGCAAGCCTCTGCTGGAGTCGGGCACCTTGGGCACTAAGGGCAACGTGCAGGTGGTTATTCCCTTCCTCACAGAGTCTTACAGCTCTAGCCAGGACCCGCCTGAGAAGTCCATCCCCATCTGTACACTGAAGAACTTCCCCTATGCCATTGAGCACACTCTGCAGGTGATTAACCTTGGGAGCGGGAAATCAAAAGGTTAGATAGCTGTCAAGTGTTTATAATTTTAGGTGCTCTCCTGATATCTTCCCCTAAATTTATACCAGCAGCCTGTTTTTATAAATGATTTCTCACATGCTTTCCTTTTCCATTTATAAATGGTGGAGTACAGAATAATAATACTTTTCTCATGTTCATAATGCAATTGTTACCTCACTTTTGCTTAGACATTCATCACCTTATATACTTTACCTAACCATAATTCACACTTATTTATAAAGTTGCATTATATATTTTCAAGTAATCTTCTCCACTTTTGACCCTCTACTTTTATTTCTGCTCCTTTTCTTCCACTCCCCAACTTTTGCCACCCCCAATGATGCCTTCCGCCCTTCTTTCAGCTTCACCTATATTTTGCCTTCATAGATAAGCATGTGTATATATTTAGATTATTTTTCTTTTCCCTTAAGTTAGATTTGGGCTGGGACTTAGCTCAGTTGGTAGAACACTGTGCTGCAGTCTCTGAGGTCCGGAGTTCAATTCCCAGCACCACAAAAATGGGAGAAGGACCTGGCAATCCACTCCCAAGGCAATCCCGAAACAGCCAGCCATTGAAAACCCTATGAGGGTCGCTATGAGTCGGATACTGACTTGACAGCACCTAACAACAACAACTTAAGTTAGATTTAGCTCCCACATATGAGCAAGAACATGTGATATTTCTCTTTTGGAGACTGGGTTTGTTCACTTAGGATGCTTTCTAGTTCTATCCACTTCATTGCAAATGACATAATTTCATTCTTCTTTATTGTTTATTGCTGAGCAATCCATTGTGTATATATACCACAATTTTTATGTTCATCTTTTGAAGGACGTCTTAGTTGATTCCATACCCTTGCAGTTGTGAAGAGCATTGTAGTAAACATGGAAGTGCAGATGTTCCTTTGGTATGATGACTTATCTTCCTTTGGGTATATTCTAAGAAGTGGTATACAACAGATCATACGGTGTTTTATTTTTAGTTTTCTGAGGAATCTCTGTAGTGATTTTCATAATGGCAGAACTAATTTAAAGTCCCACTAGCAGTGTAAAAGAGTTCTTTTTTCTCTCCATCCTCACCAGCATTTGTTGTTTTATTTGTTGATGTTAGCCATTCTAACAGGGGTAAGATGGAATCTCACATTCTGGGGGCTCCCCCTCTACTCTCTTATTTCCTTTGCTGTGCAGAAGCTTTTTAATTTTATGTTGTCTCATTTATCAATCCCTGGGCTATCAGAATCTTGTTAGGCTAGTACTTGCCTACGCTTATGTATTTTAGTGTATTCCCAACATTTGCTCCTGTAGTTTCAGAGTTTCCAGTTTTGTGTAGAGATCACTGGTCCATTTGGAGTTGATTTTCATATGGGTCAAGCAGTAGGGATCTATTTTCTTGTTTTAGAAGTGGATATCCAGTTTTCCCAGTACCATTTCTTGAAGAAGATATCTTTTCTTCATTGTGAGCTTTTGATCCTTTGGTGAAGATTAGGTGGCTGTATCTGTGTGGACATTTTACACACACGTGCGCGCACGCACACACGTATATGCACACATATACATATATACATATGCACACACATCTTTGGTTGTATTCTGTTGGCCTTCGTATTTGTTTCTGTGCCAATGTAAACTATTTTTGCTACTATGGCCCTGTAGAATAGTTTGAAGTCAGATATTGTGATGCTTCCTGCTTTGCTTTTGCTCAGGATTGTTTGGGCTATATGAGGTCTTTTGTGCTTGTACATGCATGTTAGGATTGTTTTTTCTATTTCTGTGAAATATATCATTGGATTTTAGTGGGGATTGCTTTGAATCTATAAATTACTTTTTGTAGTGTGACCATGTTCACAGTATTAATTCTACTTATTCATGAGCAAGGGAGGTCTTTTCATTTTCTAGTGTCTTCTTCAATTTCTTTATTTAATGTTTTCTTGTTTGCATTGTAGAAATCTTTAGGGTCTTTGATTAGATTAATTTCTAGATACTTAATTTCTTCATGGGTTATTGTAAATGGGAGTGCTTTGATTTCTTTCTCTTCCTGTTCATTATTGGTGTATAGAAATGCTACTGATTTTAAGAGTTAATTTGTATCCTCCTACTTTGCTGATGGGAGAAGGATGTGACAACCCACTCCTAAAGCAAATCCGAAGCAATCAGCCATTGAAAACCCTGTGAGAGTTGCTATGAGTCGGACCCAACTCGATAGCACCTACCAACGACAGACTTTGCTGAAGTAATTTTGTAATTTCTGCCTTGATCTCAGTTATTTCTTTCTCTGTGCTAGTTTTGTAGTTGATTTGCTTTGCCATAAGATGTATTATCTATTTATTTTGGCCTTTCTAACTTTGGGATGTATGCATTCATAGTTACGAATTTCCCTTGTAGAACAGCCTTTGCTATATTTCAGGGGGTTTGGTAGGTTGTGTTTTTATTATCATTTGATTATGGGAAGTTTTTAATTTCATTTCTGATTTCTTTAGCGATCCATTGCTCCATTAAGAGCAAGTATTTGTAGCATTCTTCGGTTTTCCTTGTTAATGATTTCTGGTTTTATTCCATTATGATTTAAGAAGGTACAAGGAAAGATTTTCAGTTTTTAGTATTTGTTTAGGCTAGTTTTGTGAACTAGAATGTAGTCTGTTTTAGGAAAAGTTCCATGTGGTGCTGAGAAGCTTGTATATTTTGTGGTCTGTTATATGGAATATTCTGTGGCCATCACTTAAGTCCATTTAGTCTGTGATGTTAAGTCCATTATTTCTTTTGGTTTTTTGCTTTGAAGACCTATTGAAGAGAGTAGAGTATTGAGGTCTCACATTTTTATTGTGTCTAGACCTACGTGTTCCTTTATGGCTAATGATGTTTATGAAGTTAGGTGTACCCATGTTGGGTGCAGAAATACTGATGACTGTCCTGTCCTGTTGGTTATTTCCTTTATTTATGTGATAGCCTTCTTTGTCCCTTCTGATTAGTTTGGGATTTAAGTCAAGTTTGTTTGAAATTATCAAAGATATCCCTGCTTTTATTGGCTTCCACATGTTTGGTATATCATTTTCTAACCTTTCATTTTTTAAGTGTTTTTCCTTACAGATGAATTCTCTTGAACACTATATTTAAGTTTTTGATCCAGTTGGCCAATTGGTATCTTAAATAGCTAGTTAAGACAATTTATGTTTAGGATAATTATTGAGAGGTATTTGGTGTTTTGTATGATTTTGTTGGTTGTTTCTCTTTCAGGTTTTGGTGTTGTTTATTCTTTACTTTATTCCCCTGTTCATATTAGGGTTTTGCTGTTTATTAATTAGGATATCCTTCTTTATTAGCTTTGATTAGTTTATTCATTCCTTTCTTAGGTTCTTTTTACTTCTGTGATTTTGCATTTGGCTTTTTCTTTCTTCTGTATATAGAATTCCCTTGAGTATCTCTGCGAAGCTAATTTTAGTGCTCATGAATTACAGCGTCTCTCTTTCTCCCTCTGTTTTAAAGGATAGTTTACTGAATATAGTATTCTTGGTTAGTAGTTGTTTTCATAACTTTAAAAATATCAGTGGAAATTTTCGTCACTGTTACTGTTGAGAGGTCTTATATAGGTAAGCTTATGTTTTTCTCTTGAGCCTTTAAAATTGTTTCTTGGTAGTTTTAGTGTTCCTAGTATAATGTAACGTGGAGAGGATCTGTTTTGGTCTAATCTCTTTGGAGTTCTGGATGCCTCCATGGTTTAGTTGTCTATTTTTCCCATAGATTTGAGAAAGTTTTCAGTTATTTCACTGAATAAGTTTTCTATGCCTCTTATTCAGTTTCCACTCCTGGTACCCCTGTATTCTTAGGTTACGTTGCGTCATCATGTCAAATAGCTCCTGAAAGTGTTGGTTATATTTTTATTTTTTCTCCTTTTTGGTATCTGAGGAGGTAAACTCTTCAACCTTGCCTTCATTTTGTTGTCCTGAGCCTTATCCAATCTATATTGCTTTTGACTGTTGCTTTTATTTTATTGACTATAGTTTTCACTGCCAGCATTTCTTTCTGGTTCTTTTTCAGGATCTCAGTTTTTTACTGAATTTTTCTTCTAAGTTGGACACCTTTGTGTCAGATATCTCAGTTGCATTCATATGCTTATTTGTGTTTCCATTCAGGACATTTGTCATTTTTGTAAGTAGACTTTTAAAACTCTTGTCATTTTAAGCATTTTGGTTATCTTTCATTTCAGTTGTTGAAAGGTAATGAACCTTAGTGGGATTCTTTGTGTCTTGCTTTTTCATATTATCTTAACTTTTGTTTTGAATACTACTTAGTATTGGTATCTCTTCCTTATTTATTTGAGGGTCTTAGTGTAAAGCCTTCTTTGGAGATCTTGGTCTCTGATTTCACTTAGAGTGTATGAAATCTGATACTATAAAAATAATTTCTACTGAAGTCACATTTAAACTAATTTGGGGCTACATAATGTTTAAGAAAATTGCCTACAGAAAAGAGATGTTAGGAGGATAGCAATGAGTAACTTTACAGAATAGATACTGATTGTGGAAGGAGAGAGTGATACTGGAGAAATGGAAAGTGAAGACATGAGGGAGAAAGACCTGAGTTAGGGGAATACATAAAAGGGAAAAGTAGGAGAGTGTTGGATAGTGAAAAAGAGGAGAGCAGGCAAAAATCGGTTTATATACTGTATAGAAATGTATTTAAGGCTGTGTACAGATTATAAAGCCTGCAGTTATACCACTGTGGTGTCCAATCCCATCAGATGTTGGAAACTAAGCAGGCCTGATTAGTCCTTGGATGGGAGACCACCTGGGAACACCAGGTGTTGTAGGCTTCGAAAAAGGACTCGGTAACCCATTCCCAAAACAGTCAGCCATTGAAAACCCTATGAATAGCAGAGAAGCACTGACAGTAGTTTTTTGCTTATCGTACGTAGGGTCACTATGAGTTGGACACCAACTACACAGCACCTAACAAGCCCAACAACGACAGATGCTGAAAAGTCATGTCAATATAAGCTCAGAGGCTCACTTTTTTCTCATACTCCCCTCCCCCTTTTCAGACCAGTAGTTTTGGATGTATTCAAAGAACTAAGCATGAACTTGAGGGAATGGTTGGGAATTAGATAAGTGACAGTTGTTCAGGTGGATAAATTTTGAAGAGAGGGATAGAAGGAAAACAACAACAATAATAAAAAAAAAAATCCCCAAAGTGGAACTAACACACTACAACAAATAAAAATAAACACCAGCACTACACAACAAAGAAATAAACAACAAAAACACATCTACAAACATTCTTGTGTGTTGCCTTTTGTCATTTAGGAGTCTTCACAGGACATCCCACCTACCAATGGCTGCCTTCCAGTGGAATTTGTAGTAGCTGAGGATGCCTCTGCTAGGATCAGTCTCACAAAGTGTGGGCAGGGGCCTTCCTTTCCCCCATTGCAAACATACCTTCCATGCCTCCTTTGGGCTACTCTCAATGCCGCAGGTGTCAGGCTAATCTTGTCTGAATGTCTTCTAGTCCGGGCTTATTTAGGAAGTCCTTCCTGCCAGCTAAATGTTCTCCCTTCTGGCCAGAAGACCCACATTCTAGCTAGATGTCCCACATTCCAGTAAGATTCCTATCATCACTGTGCAAGTCTGGGATTATAGCCTGGAGAGATGCCCTCCTGTTTTCTCAATACACCAGCTTCTCTGGCATGTGCTGTTGTTGGGAGCCAAAGGCCAATTCTCAAAGACGGAGCAGGTCACCTCCATTCCCTTAGATACTACCTCCTAAGGTGATTGTGGATGTGACCTGGGAGCACACCTTTGGCTTAGCAGGGCTGAGACTACAGATTTCCCTACCAGTCCACTGCTACCTGGTCTCTCTTAGCCAGATATACAGACAAAGATTGCAGTTCTGTAAGGCTTCTCCAAGTAGTGGCTTTTGGGGTGTGGCTTATTTGCCTGCCCAGGCAGGGGCCTCTGTTCTGCTCCCAGTTCACAAGGCCTCAGGGATTGATTTTGGGTTTTACCGCTGCCTCACAATAACTTGTGCCTCTGTCTCATGGCCCATTGCTGTGGATAGATTCGCAGAACTACCAGGCTTTTCTTAGAGGCTGTGAATCTGAGCCTGGGTTGGGAGTGTGTGTGTGTGGGAGGTGCATCCCACTAGAAGCTGTTTTCAATTTTCTTGTTACCCTACAGTTGCCCTATGTATTTGTCTCTGGTCTAAGAGGTAGGTAGGCCCCAAGAGGTGCCTCAGACCTGTAGGACTTATTGCTAGTCAGCTTGACTTGGGAACCTGTGCAGGTGCAGATTTCCATTTTGTCATTGGTTCAGCAGGTGAAATTTGTAATTGCCTTATGATGGTATCTCAGCCCTAGGTACAGTGATGATGCCTTACTCTCAGATTCCCTAATCAGTGATTTACATTTGTCCGTTGTCAGATTCAGATTACTTAGTTGATTCAAGGGTGTCTGATTTACCTTTGGGATGAGATTTCAGTTCCCCTGCCAGGTCACTCTGAGGATGCTGAGGCTTGTTTCCTTCACTCCTTTTCAGTGTATGGGTCTTCATTTCTGTGCGACTTGGGTCTGTCTTGTCATTTCCCTTGTTCTTAGTATGTTTTCCCTCCTCTTTGTAGAGAATATAGACTACATGCCTATCCTACTTTTCTTTCCCTGAGTCTCCAAGTCTGCTACTAGTCTGCCCGCTTAAATGGAAACCTTCCCCACCTTTTTTTTTTTTTGACTTTATAAATACTTATTTTGAATACATAAAGAATATAGCATGTGTCTACAAAGTGAGACTGTTTCTGTGTAAACAATACTGTCTTGCTAAACAAAATTAATTTCCTAATACTATCTCTCCCTCAATTTTTTTTTATAAACTTCTTTAATATTAAGTACATATTTAGGTTTCTGGGTTGCCCAAACAGTGCTTAATAGCTGTTTTTTAACGATCATTCTTGTTTGTATAATTCATGTATATAAGAGTATGTATCATCTAGCTGGTCAGAATGAATATATCTAAAGAAATTGGCACCCTAGAACCTAATTCCACTAATCCTAATCCTAATCCACTAATCCTAATCCTAACCTAATCCTAATTCCACTCTCCTTCCAACCCGTGAACAACCATTATGTTTTCATAATGACTTTCAGTTCATTTTTGGGGCTGTGTTAAGAGGAGTCTGAAGGTAGGAAGCAAAAAGGAGAGGAATAAAGCCAGTTCCATTAATCACTTAACCTGCATTTCCAGAAGTTATGTTGTTGTTATGTGCCGTCAAGTCCGACTCGTAGCAACCCTATGTACAGCAAATCGAAACACTTCTCAATTCTGTGCCAGGCACACAATCTTATTTCTGTTTAAGCCTATTGCTGCAGGCACTGTGTCAATCCATCTGGTGGAGAGTTTTCCTCTTTTGCATTGACCTGCCACTCTCTCAGACATAATGTCTTTCTCTAGGGATTGATCTCTCTTGACTACGTATCTGAAGTATGTAAGACACAGTCTGGCCAGTCTTGCTTCCAAGGAGCACTCTGGTTGCACTTCTTCTAGGACAGATTTGTTGGTTCTTTTGGTAGTCCATGGTATATTCAATATTCATCTTCAGCATCATAATTCAAATGCATCAATTCTTTTCCTGTCTCCTTTATTCAATGTCCAGCTTTCATCCAGAAGCTATAGAGTGGCTATTTACGCATTCATCATTGCCACTCTGTATATGTAAAAACTTCTCCTAGCCTCTGGTTCTCTTGTTCTCTGCCCAGCAGGCAAGGATGCCCATAAACAGGAAGATTTTAAAAACAAATTAACCAAGGAACCTTGGATTTAACCTCCACATGCCTCAGAGTCATTATCTGAAAATGTTTATGGAAGAACTGCCTCTCACAGGGCTTTTTTAAAGCACTTAGTATCTAATATGTATTTGACTAGTGTACGTAGACTGTGTGTGTGTGTTTATATATTGGTATATTTGCTCATTCCTCATAGCAGTTCTGTGAAGCATAAATATCACTGTTGCTATAAGTTTTAAAAATTAAATAGAAGTTGGGTATTCCCTTATTGGGAGAAGGACATGGCAACCCACTCTCAAGGCAATCCTGAAATAATCTGCCCTTGAAAACCCTATGAGGGTCACTGTGAGTCAGACCTACTCAGTGACACCTAACAACAATAATTCCCTTTTAGTTATGAAATTCGTAGATATGTAGGAGAACTGGAATTTGAATCTGATTATCCAGTGTCTAGATTGTCAAACCACTTCACCAATGACCTCCTAATTCTTAAGAGACCTCACGAAACAATCTCTGGGCAGATCTGTCTTGTGTTCTACCCAAGTACATAGGCACTAAATAAGGAGTGTCCTTGCTTTATTTTACATGTGATTCTTTTTTGCCACACCTGGAGTATTATACAGAAATGGTTTTATACATACATCCTAATTATTTTTAAATTTGGGGTAAAAACTTGGAAGAATATGGGGAATTGTGTTTGGGAGGTTTCAGTCTTCTTCCAGAGCACCTGTGTTCTTCCTGCATGTTTTAGTCAGTGATGGTATTTCTAATACTGTTGCTTTTCTTGCTGGCTTCATGCAGTAGTGGTGTTTCTAATCCCTACCGAAACCTTTTTTGTCAATTTTTGTCAACTCTTGTTTTACGTGATTTTGTTTGCTTTGTCGCCAGTGGGCTAGAGATGAGTTTGAAGGCCTCTTCAAGCAGCCAGCAGAAAATGTCAACCAATATCTCACGTAAGTAACACTCACATGTTCTCATGTACCCTACCTGCTATCCAAGCATCCTATCTCCTCTCTTGACCATTAACATCATGACCACTAACACCACTAAGCCAGGAACACTTTTTGAATGAATAAGTGAATACTTTAGCATCATACCATGGTAGGGGCAGTCAAGACTGGCTTTCAAAAGTGAGCTCTACCTGAAACCTACTTCTGTGCTTTTACGTAACCCTGACCTTTGTTTTTTTAAATTCCTGATAGGGATCCCAAGTTTATGGAGCGGACCTTACGACTGGCAGGTTCCCAGCCTTTGGAGGTGCTAGATGCTGTGCAGCATAGCTTGGTGCTGCATCGTCCACAGATCTGGGCTGACTGTGTGACCTGGGCCTTTCATCATTGGCACACTCAGTATTCTGACAACATCCAGCAGTTGCTGCACAATTTCCCTCCAACTCAGGTATTGTGTGCTACTTCAGTCTTGTTTAATGCAATACATTTTTGGAAAGGAGACGCTTACTCTATGCTTTTGACATGGCTTCTTGCAGACAGTTTAGCTGTCAGACACTCCAGTTTAGTGATTATTTAGCCCTGTACATTCCTCAGACATCTATTTTTGTCCCATTTTTTGTCCATCAAGCAGGACTTAGTATCTTTTTCCCTTGCATATGGCGTTGGCAGAGTCATACCTGATTTCTAGTGAAAGCTGTAGAGATATAGGTAAAAAAATTGGGGGTTAAAAATAATATGTGTGGGTTTAAGACTCGGTTCCATTTAGTATTGGGGCAGTTCATACATTTTCTATCTGTATGACAATGTCCATTTCTTTGAAATAGGAATAATGATGACTTACCATGAATTTTGTGAGAATTAATTTGCATGTATTAAATTAGCATAGTACCTGATAGATCCTAAGTTTGTTAGATACTAACTTGCTATATGTCTGATAAAAAGTGAATTTGTAGGAGTGGTAAGTTTCTGCTTCTAGGACCAAAGTTGGGGTTTGGGATAGCCATAATCTTTTATTTTCTCAAGAGAGACTTTCTCCCCACCCCAATTTCCATACTCCTAGCTAACAAGCTCAGGAGCATTGTTCTGGTCTGGGCCGAAACGCTGTCCACATCCGCTCACCTTTGACATAAACAATGTAAGTCTCATTCCTGGGTTCCTCTAGGGTCAAATGGAAGTCGGCTGGGTGAGACATGGGCAAAGACTCGCTATTTCATGGTTGATGTGCTCAGTTTTTTATACCCTTCCTTCTCCCAGCCTGTGCATCTGGACTATGTGATGGCTGCTGCCAATCTGTTTGCCCAGACTTATGGACTGACAGGGTCTCAGGACCGAGCTGCTGTGGCCACACTCCTGCAGTCTCTGCAAGTCCCCAAGTTTACTCCCAAGTCTGGCATTAAGATCCATGTTTCTGACCAGGAGCTACAGAGCGCCAGTTCCTCTGTTGGTGAGTGAGTTTGGCTGTTTGTCTAAGAGACATCACTTTGCTTGTTCCCTGTCAAGCTAAACCTAGTCAGTGGGCATGCTCTGTGATTATATGCCAGAGATTTACCTATATATCAGTCTGTGAGCCTCAACTATCTCCTCTGAAATAAAGATGGTTGGTTGAGTCAGATTCTGTCACTTGTGTCATCTTCCCACTATAGAGAGCAGGATAGTTGTTAGGTCTTTTCTTAATATATATTTGTTTTATT
>VMDO01013378.1:42433-58672 GCA_007922755.1 Pedetes capensis
GGTTCTGGGCATTGTACCCAAGACTTCAAGCACGCATTTTACAAACTCACTGCCACTGAGCCACATGTCTAATTCATTTTTTACTTACATTTGAGACTGTCTCACCCAGTTATGCAGGCTGCCTCTGACCTTGAACTCACAGTCCTGCCTCTGCTCCACAAATTGCACTGCTGTGGCCAGGTTCCTCGTATGTTTTTATTCTTCAACTCTGATCCTTTTTTCCCCTGTCCTGTCCCATATTGAGTCCTCCTGTTTTGTTTCTTGTCTGAATGTCTATCATCTCTTTAATATATCTTTCTCCACTTCATACAGTTTCTGCATTTCCAAGTAGCTAGCACCTTGTGTTTCTCTCTGTATATTTCTGTGTACGTCTATCCGGCTCTGTTTTCATCTGACTTATCCATCATTCATAACTTCATTTCTGCTTATCTTCCCCTGTGTCTTTGTCTTCAAATTTCTTCCCATTTTACATTTTCCTTCTATTTCCTTTTGAATTTGTCTGAAAATCTCTGTATTTCTTTCCCTACTTCTGTCCATCTGTGTCTTCTCATCTCCCTTTATGACATTGAGATCTCCTGTCCCATTTTTCTCACTCCTGTACATTCTTTCCCTTTTCTTTTTTCTTTATATTTTTAATTGCAGTCAAACACAGGATCTACTTACTTTCTTACCTGTTTCTCAGTATTCCCTTCATTAATGTAAGCCTGATGACGTTTCAACCAGTGTATGTGACTCTGATCGTACAAAATTAAAACTATATGCCCACTAAACAACTTCTCCCATTCCTCTTCCCCATAGTCCTTGGCAACTTTTATCCATTTTCTGTTTATGTGAGTTTGATTGCTCTAGGTATCACATGTGGGCTGGGATTTAGCTCAGTTGGTAGAGCACTGCGCTGCAGTCTCTGAGGTCCCCAGTTCGATTCCCAGCACCGCAAAAATGGGAGAAGGGCCTGGCAATCCACTCCCAAGGCAATCCCGAAACAGTCTGCCATTGAAAACCCTATGAGGGTCGCTATGAGTCGGATACCGACTCGACAGCACCTAACAACAACTAACAACAACAAGGTATCACATGTAAGTGGACTCATACAGGATTGTTCTTTTTGTGTGTTTTATTGTACTTAGCACGATATTCTCAGTTTTACATATGTAGGTATACATATGGCCTATAAACTTCATCTATGTTATAGCACATGTCCTGATTTCTTTTGTTTTAAAGGCTGAATAATATTCCATGTGTATACTGCATGTTGTTTATCCATTCATTTATTGGTGGATACCTTGGTTGCTTCCACCAGTTGGCTCCATGGAACAGTGCTATAGCTTTTCATGGTATTTTCATCTCTCTTTCTCAGTGTTGCTAGAATTAGCATTTATTTGCATTTCTCACATCTATAAAACTCTTTGTCTTCTCCTGGGGATATTTTCTGTACTACAGCTCCTCTTCCTCTTCCTCAGAGTATCTTTCCTTTTCAAATTCATTATCTCAATACCAGCTTCACATTGGGCTCTTGCTTTTACCTTCCTTCCTGCAGATGACAGCCGCCTGGAGGAACTCAAGTCTATGCTTCCAAGTCCAGACAAGCTCATTGGGTTCAGAATGTACCCCATTGACTTTGAAAAGGTAGTAGGCATAGCCTCTGGGGTGGGCAAAGGGATGGGCCAACAGTGGCTTAGCTCTAGGCTTTTTTGAAGATAATGGGCCTGCAGTGGGGGCTCAGTTATTCTGTTAAGTCTGAAGATTTTGGAACCTAGTTGAGGTAAAAGATACTTGTGTGCTTAGTTACCTGGGAAATCTGTTCCTCCTCTGACCTTCCAACTCACAACAGGATGATGACAGCAACTTCCATATGGATTTTATTGTGGCTGCATCCAACCTGCGGGCAGAGAACTATGACATTTCCCCTGCTGACCGGCATAAGGTAATGTTAGTCTAGAACTCATCTTCCACTCCTTCCCAAGCTTGTGTTTCCCACATTTGGCATCTTTTGTAGACCTTTACCCTCTCTGAACAGTAATCATTGCTGGTCACTTTCTGTTTCACAGAGCAAGCTGATTGCTGGGAAGATCATCCCAGCCATTGCAACAACCACAGCAGCTATAGTTGGCCTTGTGTGTCTAGAGCTCTACAAAGTAGTGCAAGGACACCAACAGCTGGAGTCCTATAAAAACAGTTTCATCAACTTGGCCCTGCCTTTCTTCAGCTTCTCTGAGCCTGTTGCTCCACCCTGTCACCAGGTAGAGGGGATGCAAGTATAGAAACTTGATAATACTTATCAATGAAGCTATGTGTATTGGTGTTGTGAGTCTACTGGCTATGGGTATGTATAACCAAGTCTACTGATAGCAGATGAAGTTTTCTGTAACTTGGTATCTGTACGTTTGGTGTAACTCTATTCATTCATGATAGTTTTTTGGACCAATACAGGTAGGACTATGATAAACATGTTTGAAAAACAGAGGGTCAGTGTACTTAAAGGGGACTACCAATGGAAGAGTAAAGAGGGGATGGGAGGTGAGTGAGTAAGTTGATAGGGTCTCAGTGGTGTATGGCCTTGTTGGTCATTAAAAGAATTTCACAACAACAGTTGTGAAGGATTTGGAACAAGAGGGCTATAACTGATCGCACTAATTATGTCATGCCATTTGGTGTGGCCTCTATATTATGCTGTTTTTATTGTCCTTTAGTACTATAACCAGGAGTGGACATTGTGGGATCGCTTTGATGTACAAGGACTTCAGCCTAGTGGAGAAGAGATGACTCTGAAGCAGTTTTTAGACTACTTTAAGGTAAGACTTCTTTCTTTACTCCCACTCTCTGGTGATGGTGGTTGTGCAGGTGACTTTGCATTGTCCATCTCTCACTGTTATTATTGTTCCTCCTTCCTGCCTTCTCCAGACAGAGCACAAGTTGGAGATCACCATGCTTTCTCAGGGTGTGTCCATGCTTTATTCCTTCTTTATGCCAGCTGCCAAGCTCAAAGAACGTTTGGATCAGCCGTGAGTTAGCAGCTGGGCACATGGGAGGAGGCGTTGTTTATGGTCATCTGCTTACAACTCTACCAAAACTGACTCTCTTTTTCTTTGTCCCCACATATCCACCCTTATTTGCTTTCTGCCTCCTTGATCCTCTGTTCCTTAATTCAGGATGACAGAGATTGTTAGCCGTGTATCAAAACGAAAATTGGGCCGCCATGTACGTACCCTGGTACTTGAGCTGTGTTGCAACGATGAGAGTGGAGAGGACATTGAAGTTCCTTATGTTCGTTACATCATTCATTGACCCCTTGCTACCTTTTTACCCTGTCAGTATACTACCAGATCCCTTCTAGTTAGGATAAAAGCTGAGCCCAGCCCAATATGCCGTACTTGTTTCTAAGAAAAACTTTTGGTGCTGCTTTCTATTTGTTTAAAATTTGAATTGATAATAAAGAGTTGTCCAGATGTTGTGTGTCCTTGTTTTGATAAGAGCCACTGCCCTTTAATTAATCCAAAGGGTTCAGCCCCACACAAGCAGGGTGGAAGTTGCCCTAAATCCAAGGCTGTGTGCATGCTAACTTTTCCTTTTGCCCTTCCTGCAAGAAAGGCAGGTGAAGACATGAGAAAGGGCATAGGTCAGGTTCACCCAATTTGATATCCTGCCTTTTGTACTTCCAACTACCCCATAGTGATTTTGAAATGTAGCAGAAATTTAGATCCTTGTCTGGATTTGAGTCAGATGTCTTTATAATGTATATAGCTTTTGTCACAATCTTTGCCTTTATCTTTTTTACATTCTTTTTCCTCCTGTAAAATGGACAGAGGGTGGTTAAGAGGAAGAAAAGGATTTAGTGTCAAACTGCCTAGTACTTGGCACAAAATACGTATGTTTCCACATGCATTTACCATTAAGCATTCACTTTACCTTCTTGAAATCATGTCTGCCTAGGCAAGATTGTTGCCATCTGTCATTATTTGGGACACTGAACCTGGTCAAACATTTATAGATATGGTTTCATAATGTTGGGAGCCATTAGTGTTTCTAGTTTGAGAGGTGCCAGTGCTTTATGATGTGTTTTATAATAATGATATGGAAACACCTATAAAAAGTAAATGGGAGAAGGACCTGGCAATTGACTCCCAAGACAATCCCAAAACAGTCTGCCATTGAAAACCCTATGAGGGTCGCTATGAGTCGGATACTGACTCCACGGCATGTAACAACAACAACATAAAAAGTAAAGCACCTTTCAGGGTTCACCCACCCCTCACGTCCCATTTGGATTGCTCTGTGCTTCAAGGTCTTTGGGGCTTATCCATTGTAGCTGACAGAAACTCATCAGCCAATTTATAGTACTATGGTAATTTATCATAATAACAGTATTATGAACTCCATGTATGCATCTACATTATTTAGTTAAATACCTTATTTAATAGTCTCATGGCCAATCTGATTGAAACTCCTTGATTACATTCTGACAAAATCGGAATACCATATAGTGTAAGTTTTTCAATGTTTCTGTAAAAGAAATTACTACTATCTTAAATCTGTACCATTGTTATGAAAGCAAGGAATCTCAAGTATTTAAGAGCAGCTTAAATCTATTTAGATTAACTTGGGAGAAATTTTAGAATTATCCAATAATTAGATTTAAGTTCATGTTTTGCCATATTTGTATTTTTTCTCTAATTGCTTTAAGATTATAACATGTTAACAGTGTCTACAGTGCTTTAGTGTGCACCTAGGAAAAATTCTGCCTGCCATGTAACTATAGTAGTCTGTATTTCTTCTCCCAAAGCTGTAGCCAACTTTTGTTTGAAATTGATAGATGAATTCAAATCTCTAAGGAGCCATTTTTCCTCACCAAAAATAAGGTGATAAGGTGATATTGGACAGTCTCTTGACTCAGTTCCAGCTTATCTCTCTTTCCTGTCCACAAACTTGCACTAAAGATTCACCCAACAAAAGCCCACATTTCTTCCCTGTTCAAGAAACTTGCTTACCAAAAGCCTTCTGTCCCACATACAGGCCGCTCTTTCTATGTTGTGGATACTAATTTGTAAGCCACAGGCCCAGACCCAAGCAAACATTTCTGTACTTTTTGCATTGTAGCATGTAATTTTCATAGAGAAGAATGACAATTTTCATATTCCAATTACAATGTGATGTTCAGAAGATCTGTTCTGTTTGAAGTTCTGGGTGCTTCCATGATTAGGCTATTGTTTCCCCTAGGTTTCACAAGTTTTCAGCTATTAATTCATTGGATACGTTTTCTATGCCTCTAATTTGAGTTTGAGCTCCTCCTACCCCTATCTTCTTAGGTTGTGTCACTTCATCTTCTTAAATACCTCAAGAAAGATGTGGTCACATAATTTCATTTTTTTCTTGGTATCTGAATAAATTCATACTCTTTGACCTTTTCTTCGTTCCTGATATTGTTTCTGCTTCATCCAGTCTGTGTTACTTTCTACTGTAACATTTACTTTATTGTGTTGTTCCAATTCCAGCATTTCTGTTTCATTCTTTTTCAAGACCTTTTATTTCCTTGCTGATTTTTTTCTTCTAAGACAGATACTTTTTTGTCCAGTGTGTCAGTTGTGCTCATCAGCTTGTGATTTCTTTGAGGTATTTTAGCATTCTAACAGGCAGACTTGTAAGTTCCTTGACATTTTTAGCATTAGGGTGTCTTTGATGTCACTATTTAAAGGGTTATGTTAGGGGGATTTTCTTTGTCCTTTTTTCCCCATACTTATGGTTCTGAGGTCTTTTTTTTTTTTTTTTTTTTTGGCATTCCTTAGTTTGGTTATCTATGCCTTATTCCCTTAGGGCTCTCTGCTGTCTAATGCCGCCTTTTGAGATCTTGATCCCCAGCGTCCAAGTGTAGAAAGCAGTCTGCTGCTATAGTAATAGCTTTGGCAAAATTCACATTTATAATTATAAATTGTAATTATAATAATTTATAGTTATAGTTGATGTAGTTTGAGGGCTAGAGCTGTACCACCCTGGCATCTGTTCTTATCACATCTCAGAAGCTAAACTGAGTCAGTCATGGTTGGTACTTGGATGGAAGATTACCTGGGGATACCATCTGCTGTAGGCTTGGGAGTCTACTTCGGAAACAATCAGCCGCTGAAAACCCTATGAATAGCAGAAAAGTGCTCAAGTAGTGCTGGGCATGGCACACTGCTGGGTAATGATTCTGACATGACTCAATGGCACCTAACTAGGCACTATTGAAGTTATCTATGGACAAGGGTTGGTAACCATAGTAAAAAAGAGAACAAAATAAAAACAACCAGCACTGATTGGTTCCATCTAGGTTTCTGTTACCTATTTTCTTCTTTTGAGCCTTGCCTATCCTCCAGATGTTGCTAATAGTAGGCACAGTCTTCATTCCCCATTGCAATTTCAGATCATTTCTCAGAGTGAGCACGTGTCTTATTTTCTCAACATTCTTGTGTTGTCATCCTATCTTGGGCCCCTCTGCCCAATGGATCATCACAAACCTCCATATGCTGTGCCATAAGAACCCTGGGAGCTGTACCACTGCTCTGCTGTATGTCCAGTTCTTTCTTCCCAGAATGGCTACAGCAAATTTGGCAGTTTTTGTGGCTTCAGCTGGTATGTCCATGCATGTAGGGGTGGACCATCATGACACATTCCTCTGGGTGTGTTGACAGCCCACCCACATGTTTGGGAATTAGTCTGGCTCCAGGATGCACCTGGAGACTTCATCTCCTTAAACACACAATTACAGCCATTTCGCTGGGCTCATTGGCTCCAGAAATGATGTGTAGAGCCTGAGCTGAGGGAGGGCCACCTGGAAAGTCCACATGACTGACAGGTACCCGGCCATAACATACTCTTCTGGGTGGATCAGTAGAATGCTTGAATATTTACTTTTTTAGAACTAGTCTGGATTCTGTATGTGCATGGATGCTATGGTCTGTTCCTACAGGAAATAAAAGTGAAAATGAGTAACTTTGGGTCTCCATCTGGACTTGAATGTATAATTTTTCCTCCCCTATCTCCCCAGCACTGTGTCAGTATATTCCCAAAGCCCCCTTTCATGACAAGTTCTTGTTTTTCACAGTCTACTCTGTAGTGTATGGTGACCTCTGGTTTACCTGTTGGGGTGGTGGTTTTCTCCAAACACTGAGACACTGGGTGCTGTGTTTCTCAGGGTGCTCAGATTTGCTCTTCTCTAACTCATTTTGTTTTGTTTTGTTTGTGTTTTTATCTGCAGTTGAGACTATTTACCCAACTCTGGTGTGGACTCTGTTTTTTGCTATTTTTCTCTATTTAGGATGAAGTTTATACTTCACTATTTTAGCTCTCCTGATTCACTAGATTTCTCAGAAGGTACTAGCAGTGCAAAATCTTGACTGGGACTCCTCAGTCTTGTGGATTTCATTAGTATCTGTTGTAATAACCCTTTTATTAATTTGGTTAGTTTGGCTAAGCATTTGTTAATCCTTTCTCCATCTACTAATTTTTGAGTTTGGCTTGTTCTTGTTTTTCTAATACCTTAATGTGGATCATTAAGTTACTTGAGTTCTCTGTTGTTTTAATGTAAGCACCTATTGTTTTAAATAGCTCTTTTAGAACTAACTGTGTTATGTCACAGATTCTGGGAGGTTTAATTTTCATTTGTTTCTGAAAATTAATTTTCTTCCTGATTTCTTTGAAGATCCACTGGTGTGTTGTTTAATCTCCATGTATTTATATATTTTTGTTTCTCTTGCTGCTTATTTCTATTTTCATGTCATTATGATCTGATAAGATACAAGGAATGATTTTAATTTTTATATTTTAAAGATTTCCTTTGTGACCTAAAATGTCTGTTTTAGAGAAAGTTCCCTGTGCTGTTGAGAATATGTATTCTGCAGTTGTTGGATGGAATATTGTATACATATCTGAAGTCCATTTCTTTTGTGTTGCAGTTAAATTCTGAAGTTAAACTTTGATTTGTGTGTGTGTGTGTACAATCTCTTGATGAAAGTTTAGTGTTGAATTCACCCATTATTATTGTGCCTTCAGCCGTATGTGCATCTGATCTTATCAGATCTTGAAAGTTAAGCAGTCACAGGCCTGGTTAGTCTTTGGATAAGGCACACCTGGGAATATTCGGTGCTGTAAGCTTGGGTGAAAGACCTGGCAACCCACTCCCCAATCAGCTATGGAAAACCTGATGAAGAGGAGAGAAGTACTGACAATAGTGCCACTCGTGGCACAGTGTCAGGTAGTATTTCATCTGTTGTACCTAGGGTTGCTATGAGTCAGACCTGATTCCATGGTACCTAAAAACAACAACAACAACAACAACAACAACAACAACATTATTGTATCTGGACCTATCCCTTTTTATCCAGTAGTGTTGTTTTTTAAATTAGTTTATACCAGTGTCCATTTATGTAATGATTTATATAATGTCCATTTATATAATGATTTATAATCATTGTACCTTCTTTGTGGATTATTCCCTCTAATTGTATTTGGTGGTCTTTTTTTATCTGCTTTGACTAATTTACACTTACGGTCTAACTCATCAGATATCGTCATTACAACTCTTTATTTTTTGGCTTCCTCATGCTTGGTAAGCTCTTTTCCATCTTTTCCTTTTTAGTCTATATGTGTCTTGATAGCCAGGCCTGTTTCTTGGAGACAAGAGATAGTTGGGTCTTGTATTTCAATCCAGTCAACTAATCAACATCCTTTAGCTAGAGTGTAGAAACATTTACATTTAGGATTACTGTTGAGGTGTATTTAGTTTTCCTGTAATTTTGTTCATAGTTCAAGTATTGACTGCTATTTTCTTTATCCCACAATCATATTAAGGATTTGTT
The DNA here is from genome assembly GCA_007922755.1 of Pedetes capensis. Classification (NCBI taxonomy): domain Eukaryota; kingdom Metazoa; phylum Chordata; class Mammalia; order Rodentia; family Pedetidae; genus Pedetes; species Pedetes capensis. Next base: position 51,262 of record VMDO01013378.1, read on the forward strand.
GGCTTACTAAATTGGATATGGAGAGAGTGGTAAGAGACTATACACATTTTAAGGAAGGAAAAAACTATTAACATTGCAGTACTTTATTCCAATAACAAAAGATGAAAACAAGTCATATTTGATTTCTGCAATTAGAAGTGCTCAAAGTGCTTACCATAGCAGAAGTAAGACATATTGCCTGTGAGATCTCCTATATCTTTGTGCACCTCATACACTGCACTGTGCACCTCAAATTTATGAATACTAGCTGGGTGTGGTGGCGCACGCCTGTAATCCTAGCTGCTCAGGAGGCAGTGGCAGGAGGATCGCAAGTTTGAGATCAGAGGCAGTTTGCATAATTTAGTGAGACCCTGTCTCAAAATAATAATAATAATAATAATAGTAAAAATAAATGGGCTGGGGATGCAGGTCAGTGGTCCAGCACTAGCAAAGCATGTAAGGATGAGGCTCTGGACTCAACCCCTAGTACAGCAAAACAACAACAAAAACCCTTATGAATACATACAGTGGTTAGACATGTTGGAGATTCTCTTGCACACTATTATTGTATTTCCACATTTTAAAATTTCAAGTAGCACTTTGAAATGGTCTTATGCTTCTTGAATGACAACTATTGCTTCTGCTGTTTTCTTTGACTGTCCTGCCTGTCTCATGGTGGTGCTAGTGTTCATTTGATTAACACTATCTTTTGAATGAATGTCATACTACACATTACTACCATAGTTTGACTCAACTTCAAAAGGTAATACATAGGTAATGTCTCTTAAAATGTATATACACTTTGGCACCCCCATGTGTTTACATTTTTTTTATCTCAGTATTTGCTTCTTTCCTAGCTTTCATTTGTTCAGGTGTTTCTTTTGTAGGACTTATTCTTTCCCAAGTGCTTGTATTTGTGTCTATTTTACCGTTTGTCTGTGTGTAGGATTCCTTTAACTAATCTGCAATGATGGTTTTGTCATAAATTGTTTAAATCTGTTCATTTGGGAATATCTTTATTTCTCCATTAATTTTAAAAGATAAACTTATTAGATACAGTATTCATTGTTGACATTTATTTATTTTGTGGCTTGACCTACATCATTCAAGCTTCCTGACTTTTATGGATATTGTTAGATGTTTAATGTCATTCTGTCTGGTTTGCTTTTGAAAGTGAATTGGAATTCTTTTCTTGCAGCTTTAAAATTATTTTTAACTATTAATATTTTAATCATAATGATTTTTGTTAGGTGCTGTCGAGTTAGGTCTGACTCAGCAACCCAATGTACAACAGAATAAAACACTCTCCCTTGTCACTGTGCCATGCCAGGCACTATTATCAGTGCTTCTCTGCTATTCATAGTGTTTTCAACGGCTGATTGTTTCAGGAGTGGGGTGCTTTGTCCTTCCAAGCTGACGGCACCTGGTATTCCCAGGTGGTCTCCCATCCAAGTAATGACCAGGCTCTACACAGCTTAGCTTCTGAGATCATATGGAATTAAATGCCAGGGCGGTATGGTGTGGGCAGGTTATTTTGTGGTAGGGTATTTTTGGAGCTTAAATACCCCTTGTGTTTGTATATCTGTTTCACCTCCTAGCTTTGGAAAGTTTTCTGCTACTAATTAATTGCAAAGTTTGTGCCCTTAGTTATAATCTGTTCCATCTGTCCTATGGATTCTGTTTGGTCTCTTCATGTCTTGCAGTTCTTGAAAATCACGATTGTGCTTATCTATTTACTTATTTTTCTGTTGAGGTCTAAGTATTATATCTCATCAACAACATCTTGTATCCCTAATATCCTTTCTTCATTTTGACCTAGTCTGCTGGTATTACTTCCCAGCGTGTTTTGTATCTCTTGTGTTTTGTATTTTCAACATTTCCATTTTTTTCATCATCTCAATTGCTATGCTGAATTTCTTATGTTGTACATAAATTCACTCATTGTTTACTTATTTATTTGCATTATGTTTTAAGTAATTGAGCATTTTTATAATTAGACTTTTGAAATCTTTGCACAGCGTACTGACCACTTCATGTCTTTGGCTTCACTTATTGCAGTTATGATCTTTTGGAGGAGTCATGGTATCTTGTTTTTTCATGTTTCTTGTATTTCTTTATTGTGATCTTTGTATCTGCAGGAATGGATTTGGGTGGGGGATTTATTTAAGGTTTCTACTTTTGAGAAGCCTTCACTTAAGGGCTCAGTCTCCACCAAACTAAACCAGTTACAATAAAATGGATTTATGCCAACAACTCTATCTCAGATGAATATAAGGAAAGAAAATAACTAAAACAATGTGTAAGTTTCAAAACAAAAATTAAGGTGAAAATCAAAGTGATTTAATGAAATGAAGGAAGAGGGCTGGGAAGGGAAAAAGGAATAAATTGTGATGTTGTTGTTAGGTACTGTTGAGTTGGTGTCTGACCCATAGTGACCTGATGTACACCAGGTGAAACACTATTGTCAGTGCTTCTCTGCTATTCACAGGGTTTTCAATGGCAGATTGATTTTTGGGAGTGGGTTGCTGGATCCATCTCCCAAGCCTGCAGCAACTGGTGTTCCCAGGCGGTCTCGCATGCAAGTACTAACTCTGCTTAGCTTCCGAGATCTGACAGGATCTGATGTTACAGTGGTACAGCTTCAGGCAAAGGAATAAATAGCAAGATTAAAATAAAATAAAAGATTAAGATGTAGAACAAAGAGGAGTATTGGGAAGAAAGAGAGAAGACAGCAAGAGGTTTAAAAATCTGCCCAGTAATAAAAAGTATGTAAATAAGATTAGATAAACTTAAGAAGAGGAATAAAAAAATAGAAGCTTTAGAAAAAATTAAAGTGTAAATACTACCAAAGGTGTAATATGAAAAAAGAAGTTTGAACTTTGTGATTCTTTTTTAAAAGAGAAAAAAGAGACCAAGTATTGGAGCAGTTTCTTTCTGGACCTTCTAATGTTGTTGTCTCCCAGGGGGTGTGTGTGTGTGTGTGCTCGTGTGCGCGCGTGCACGTGTTCTATAGTATTTGGAGGTTCTGTTTCTTTTTTGGGTTTGTTGTTGTTATTCCAGAATGGTGCTAAGCTCAGATCAGTCATATCTGTTGTTCATCTAGGACACTTGCTTAACTTTCAGTGTATGGGTGGGCAGAGTCTCACAGCCTCTAGGGTCTCCCCATATCCATGATATCTGAAAACTTGGAAGGTCAGCTGGGAACAGTCCCTGAACCCAGACAGCACACCCTAACCAAAGTATTTATTGCTTGATGAGAACAGAAGTTTCTAAAATCTGTCACTCAGCACAGATTATTAGGTCTGCATTTGCTTCTTCATCTCACACACTCAGAAGACACCCCTGGGGCTGAAGGTTGTTCGCTGCCTTCTTAACTGAAAAGTGCTCATGCCAGCAGGAATGACTCAGGTCAGTTAGTGGGGAAAACAGTGGTTACAATGAAGGTGATTGTAGTTATGCCAAGCTGCATCCTTAGAATCTGACTTACAATTAAAATCAGGGATGCAAAAAATCTTGAGTATATAACCTATAATTAGAAAAATAAACCAACAGAAAGAGAATCAGAAATGACACAGTGATAGAATAGATCATCTGTGATAAGTAAAACAAAGACTGAAATTTTATTACCTGTGCTCAAGAGGTAGACAATTTAAATCTGTATGAAAATACACAATATGTTTTTAAGGACTCAATAAGGATTCTGTAAGATACCAGAGTAGGAAGTACCAGGAATTTGTCTAATGTTACTATGTGAACCTGGAATCTATTGAAAGGTGCAACCAATAGGAGAAAACTGCTTGATTTCAGTCTCTATCTGTTCTTAGCCTAGGAGCAGCTACTTGCCCCCTATGACCACTCATCTCCTAGCAGGTAGCTGTGTATATCCAGCAGGACTAATTTGGACAACACATAAGACCAAGGGGTGGTGGTGGTGGGGAGCAGAAAGGACTCTTGTAAATACTAAGGATCTTATTGATGATTCCTTGTTCAATTACAGAGAAGCAAAGAGGTAGCAGCCACTCTCACAATGCTGCAGCATTACCTAACTATGCAGTTGTACCGAATGTCCTCATTTTCAATGTCTAGTTCCAAAAACTAACGGGAGAAGGGCCTGGCAATCCACTCCCAAGGCAATCCCGAAGCACTCAGCCACTGAAAACCCTCTGAGGGTCGCTATGAGTCGGATACCGACTCCACGGCACCTAACAACATCAACAAGTTCCAAAAACTAAAAAAGATAAATGGCAAGGGGAAGGGGGGAACTGTCCACTTGTAATAACCTTTAGAGAAGGTAATTATGTTGGAAGAAATCTTAGAATTATCAAAGAATTAGATTTAAGTTAGTGTGGTGCCAGGTTTATATTTTCTTTCTCCTTGGAAATTAAGGCACATAACATTTAAAGTATCTATTTTGTTTTAGCTTGCATCTCTAAATAATTGTGCCTGTCACATAACTGGAATTCCACTAAAGAATTTCTTGTATTTAGTCCTATGAAATAAAATAGACCTCATCAATGATAAATGAATAAGCAATTATGAAAGCTTTTATTTTTATTTATTTAGTTTTGCAATAGTTGGGGGTTGAACCGAGGGTGTTACAAATACTTTGCAAGTACTCTAACCACTGGGGTCCACCCCATAGTTCATTTTTATTTTTTGTCTAGAGACAGGATCTCGCTAAGTTACACAGGCTGCTTCTGGCCTCAGACCTCTAATCTTTCTCAGTTTGCTTCCTGAGCTGCTAGCATTATTAAGCCTTGGTAAAATCTTACTATTTTTTACAATCATGTGTAACTTCACATTTTTCTATAGTATTTACTAGACATACATTTTAAAAAATAGAAGTATTTGTGTAAATACTAGTTATATCTTACCTTTAGTTTGCTTGACTCCATAGTACCTACTAGCAGCAACACATGAAGAGAATGCATTCAAAATAACTTCTGAATGTTTTTAATACATTTTTTTGTTTTCATCTGACTTTTTAATTTATATTTTAATTGTACATATTGATGGGCTATGGATGATTCAGTTCTTATGCCCATTATGCAGTTATCAAGTCAGGATTTTTTATATTTTCATCTTCTTAAATATTTTACAGAAGAAAGTAAACAAAAAGAAAAACTGAAAAGCTTTGATTAATATGTAATGACAGTTTTATGCAATTATGAGACATAGCATTTATTTTGGATTTTTATAGTGCTGCATCCTGTATTTTGCATTTTTACTCTCCCTCATTTCCCCTCCTGGTCCAGTCATCTCCATCCTCCCTTCCCTTTGGCTAGACCCCTCACTTTTAATCGTGGGTCTATATATATACATGTGTCTCCAAGATTGGAAAATGTATAAAAGTACACCAATCTACATATTTTTCTCTTTAAGATAGATCTAACTCCTGCATATGAGAGGACATGAAATACTTTTCAATTTGACTCTGGGGGATTTCACTTAAAGTCGAGTTCTCCAGTTCCACCCATTTCACAGGTAATTACATAAATTCATTCCACTCTACTACTGAATAATATCCACTATATATATGTATATATGTATATATGTCACATTTAAAAAATCCAGCTATTGGTGGACATCTTGATTTATTCCATATCCTTACAATAGTACACAGTACTGCATTAAATATGAAAGTGCTGGTGTCCCTGTGGTTTGATGACTTAGGTTTCTTCGGTATATGCATGAAAGTGGTATAGCTGGATCATATGTAGTTCTATTTTTAGTTTTTAAAATTACTACCATACCATACTGATATCCATGGTGGCTGAACTAATTTACAATCTGACCAGTGGTGTAAAGTGGATCCTTTTTCTCCACATCCTTGCCAACATTTATTATTGCTTTGTTCATCTTGGCAATTCTTACTGGAGTGACATAGAAATTGTGTACTTTTGATTTGAATTTCACTGATGTCTAGAGATGTGGGCATTTTATATGTTTACTGGCCATGTCATTTCTTCTTTCAAGAATTGTCCACTTTTGTTGGATAATTAATTTGGTGATTGATTTTTTAAGTTTTTAAAAATCCTCTGTCAGTGTAGTCCCAGAAACTCGGGAGGCGGAGGCACGACGATCACATGTTTGAGAACAGAGGCAGTCTGTGTAACTTACTGAGACCCTGTCTCAAAAAGTAAAAAATTGAGATTGGGGTGCAGATCAGTGGTCCAGCACTTGCAAAGCATTCACGTGCAAGGCCCTGTGTTCCACCCCCAGTACCACAAAAATAAAAACAACAAAAATATCCCCTGTCAACATATAGGATGCAAAGATTTTCTCCCATAATGGAGGCTCTACCATTACTTTATGGTATTTTTTCCTGTACAAAACATTTAGTTTTATGTAAACTAAATGTTTACATATGACATATGTTTACATATGACAACACATAGTTACTTCTAGGGCATGGGAATATCCTTAAGGAACTATTTCCCTATGCCTCAGTGTTGGAATGAATACAAAGGGTGAAAAACTTATTTTATAATATCAATAAAATGATTAGAATTCTTGTAAGTGCAGAATCTTGTATGTTTTTAACGTAATATGTCCAAACTAAAAAGTTATAACCTAGGAAAATGTGAAAAACAGGTACATGAAGAAAAGGAGGAACCCTGCGCCCCAGGACCTCGACGGACGATCCCCCAGGACACACGGGGGGATGCACGGACCTGTACGACCCTCCACAGACTGGCCTCCCCGGGACCACAGAACAGACGGCGCTCCTTGTCCCACCGCAAGCCCAGGGTTTGGGGAGGAGTGGTGGTGCTGGTGCTGATCGCCAACGTGTGCACGTGGAGTTGACGCCTTGCTTCGGCCCCTGGACCACACAGCTCCCTGCAGCGGACCACGGGGCCCAAACTGGCGCAACCTCCCCGGCACAACCCGCACACCTAGGGGCCTGGCCTATCGGAGGCCGGTGGGGGTGTGCACACGGTGCCCTCACCGCGACCCGCGCCTTGACACACAATCTCCCGCCCGCACTTCCCGTGCGGCGCCCTGGCACTTGGGCATTCCTGTACCCCTCGCCGCTCCTAAGGCCAGGGGCAGCCCAGCCCCCCGGACAACAGGCGTGGCGTGGAAGACTTCGCCGAAGGCATGAGGAAGCCCCCGCCCCGCCCCCCGGGGTCCCGGGAGACGCCCAAAGTGAAGGCGGTACCAGGACAGACCCCATGGACTGTCCAGCGGGTGGACACAGAGACCAAGGCTGCTGTGGAGGCGCGCTGGGGTGGGTCATCCAGCGCCCTGCCCCGACGCGGGGCCTCCTCACCTCGCCAGCAGGAAGGCGCGGACAGCCTCGGGAAGCCAGGCAGGGAGGCTCCCGACCAGGGGCCCAGCCTCCTGTGCGGCAGGGTTCGGCGCCTTCTTCCCCTGTGGGGACCCGAAGCCCACCCGCCCACACCGCCACCCGCCGCCCTCCGCGGTCCCC
>VMDO01013379.1:0-20490 GCA_007922755.1 Pedetes capensis
AAACACTCCAGTTCTTCAATGTATTTTGACAAATATTTACGATCACATTTTACAATTGTCCTTTCAATTAAAAGAATCATTGCATACGTATATCAATACGTATAACAATAAATTTGTTAATGGTCAACCTTGACCTAAAGAATATACCTGCTTATGTTATCTAAAATATGCACTATTCCAGGTCCATTCAAATTACTTTTGAACTAAAGAAATTTTTCAACAAGCTTCTGAAAAATGTTATACAAAATTTTGCCAATTAAAAAAACTAATAAATAAATTAAGAGCATAAGTTCTTTGAGCCTCCTCATGCTGATTTTATTCATATGATACCTTCACTTTTAGAGAAATTTCTCATGGAGATTATACATTTATTTTGGAAGAAGTTTGAAAACCATACTAAAATAAGTGTTGATTCATTTTTGCTCCAGATTCTTAAAGCATAACATATTGTCCTGTAAACCAAAAGAAGTTATAATGACTATGAAATGCAGGTTACAAATTTTGGTTTTGAATAGCTTAGAAATTTTTCTACATTTTCATTGCATTGATTACTAGTCCCTTATGAAGCCCCAAATATATGTGCAAAAAGAACAAAAATGTAAATGTAATATACCTGTTTAACTGAGCTAACTATTTGGTGCTGCTTGGAAGCTTAGGTTACATAATTTGTGAGAGATGGTATTCAGTCAATATTATAACCACTTTTCATTGGAAATTAAACTTACATAGATACTTACATATTGTTGTTGTTGTTAGATGCCCTTAAGTCAAGTCCAACTCATAGTGACTCTATGTACCACAAAATGAAACACTCCCCCATACTGTGCAATGCCTGGCACTATGTCAGTGCTTCTCTACTATGAGGGTTTTCAATGGCTGATTGTTCGGGATTGGATTGCCATATCCTTCTCCCATTTTTGTGGTGCTTGGGATTGAACATAGGGACTTAGAGGGCACAGAGCAGCACTCTACCAACTGAGCTAAATCCCACCCCACACAGGAAAAGGAAATGACCAGCCAAGCACTGTGGTGCACTCCTGCCATCCAGTGACTTGAGAAGCTAAGGCAGGAGTATGACAGATTCCTGGCAGGAGGCAGCCTGCACAATTTAGCAGGTCTCTCTCTCAGCATAAAAAAATTAAAAAAGCAGGAGAGGGGTGCAGCTCAGTATTAGACCACTGGCTTATCATCATGTGCGAGACCCTAGGTTCAACAACCAAGTAGTGCACACAAATAAAAAAAGAGGCAATCATCATTAATTAAGCCACATTCAACTACTTTGACCAAACTAGGTACCCTTTTGTGTTAATTGATCAACCTTTATTCAAGATAATGAAATAAACTGGAAACATTACATTCTTTTACATTTAAAAATCAAAAATTTAATTTTCATGTTTGTTTTCTTTTTGATCATCCTTTCTTCTATCTTTTCACCCTATAATGATAAAATCCCACATTTAAAGTTAAATTTGTTAAATAAATGCAGTATATAAAATGATCCTTTTCTCTCCACTTTGTAAAAATGGCAACAAGTGATAAAAATCAACACATGTCCTACAGATTTAGTAAAATTCTGCAGTTTAGTGAAGAAACAAAATATTGATTACATCCATTACCTTATGTCTCCATGTAATTCTTATTTCTCTATTCAGTTTTGCCTTGACAAGACTTGTAAACGTCTATTAGCATTGAGCTGCTGGGCCTTCAAATGGTACAATTTGAGCAAAAGAGATACAGTACAGGACAAAATCACATTGTTTTTAAAGCACATTTTCACAGCAAAGAAAACTGATAATTGTGTGTGGTTTTCAAGATGTATATAATATGTCATTTAAAAGGTTGGAGACCTTTGGAACAGACCTGTATAGAAGTAGCACTGATTTAAGTTGAACAGAGAGGATACTTGCTTCTAAAATTTGTTTTTAAAGAAACAACAAAATTATGGGTTTTGACATTGGAATAGATTAGGATGAACTTCCTGAATATCCAGTTACTTTTCTTTGTTGTGTTTGTGGTTGTGGTGCTCAGAATCCAACCCAGAACTTTGTACTTGCTCAGCCCTTACTTTACCACTGAGCTACACACCTGGTTCCAGGAAACATTTTCAGGCACCTGATTAGGGTGGATTTGGTCTGCAATTCCCCCACATGCCCTTCTTTCCCCCCACATGCCCTTCTTTTCCTCAACATGCCTTTCTTTTCCCCCCAAAAGATGAAAGGAAAGTTACTGTCCAGCCAGGATGTTAGAAATGATTTCTTCAGCTGCTTTTCTGAGTCACCTTGAACATCTGGTATTTGAACAATAGTTACAGCAAATTTTGCCTTGGAAATCTAGGATCCTCTGGGAGGAAAGAAGCAGAACATGAATATTCTCGTACAAAGAACTTGAGGAATAATTGTTAGTGTAATGACACTTGTGTTAGCATAGCACAAGGGTGGGTTTTGGACATTAGGGCAGACTTTCTTTTTCCCCTTCTGTCTTCATCTTTAGATACCACCCATCACCACCACCAAGAGACCTTTAACCTTGGATTTGGGGAAATTAAATGATATGAGGAAAAATAATTACTTTCTATGGTTTTGTAATGTAAGAGACCTACTAAGTGTGTTGTTTTTAAAATAGGAATTATTTTTTTTCTTGTAGTACCAGGCTGTTGAACCCAGGGCCATGTGCATGCTAGACAAGTGTTCTTCTACTGAGCTGCACCTGAGCCCTTCTTTTACTTTTTATTCTGAGACAGGGTCTTGCAATGTTGCATAAGCTGACTCTGGTCTTTAATTCACAATCCTTCTGCTTCAACCTCCCAAGTCTTTGGGATGACAGATGTACCTAGCAAGAACAAGAGTTAGTCTAAGGAAGGAAAGAACACTTCATGTGAGGTAGGCCCTGAAGAATATAATTCCAATCTCTTAGGCAAGAGAAGAAGGCTGAAGGAAAAGACAGCAAAGGAACTATGAACATCATATAGAGTATTTCTTTTCCCTCTAGTTCAGTGGTTCTCAAACTGTAACATTCAGGACCTCATGCTAAAAGTTTCTGATTCACTTGATCTGGGTTAAGGCTTAACATTTTGCATTTATAACAAGTTCCCAGAAGATATACTACTACTGCTCTTTATGTAGACATTCCTCTTTGAGACTGATATTTGAGAGGATACCATGTATCACATATAATTCATCACCCTGTGGGAATTATAGTTATGCTGATTTGTAGACTTCATGTTTTAAAAATGCATGGACAACTTAAAAGTCTTTATTGTATATTGCCTTAAATGAAAAATTGTGTTTGTTTCCTCCATCCACTCTTGTATTCTCTTTCCAAATGGACAGCAAGGTACTTAGTGCTTATTGTGTTCCAGATCCATTAGTAAGTGTACAATATGGATTTATCTCACTAAACTCACAGGACAACTCTACGGGGTCAGAATACTAATATTGTCCTCACTTTCCTAATGAAGATCTGTTGCAACATGGGGCTAATTAATTTACCACACATCTTAGAATAAGTGATAGAAACAAAACCCATGCTTTTATTTTATTTTATTTTATTTTATTTTATTTTTGATAGAGTCTCATTGTGTTGCCCTGGCTGGCCTTGAACTCACAATCCTCCTACCTCAACCTCCAGAGTACTGCGATCACAGGAATGCACCACCATGCCCAGCTTGGTGGTCTATGTCACAGTGGCTTAATAATCCACTCTTGGCCTAATAAAATATATACTTTATTAATTCACCAAAAATTTATTCAAACATTGCACCAGGCACAGGTTTGCTTTTATTGATAGCATAGTTGTGTCCCTGTTTGAATATTTACAGCAACCTGTGACCAGCATTAGCCTTTAGAAGGGAGGAAGTCAAATGCAGGAGGTGACTACTGTGAGAGACTTTTCATAATATTCAATGTGGTGACAACGGAAAGATCTGTAACTCTGCTTAGGAGCTAAACTGGAATAAGGGTATGATTCAGAGAGGAAATGATGAAATGCACCGTGAAATATAACTAAAGACTAGTAAGAGATGATGGGGTGAGTAGGTGAGGCAGTGGCCTGCCAGAAGGGAACTGCTGATATAAAGGCAGAGGAATTGCTAAAGAGAGTACAGCACATTTGGAGAAATCAAGTAATTGCATAGACTATTTAAATTATCCTTTAAAATCTTACCTGATACAGATGTACTCTAAGACTCCAGAATTTCTGAAAAGGAGAAAGATGCTTTATGAATGCAATAATCACCTGCATGTAAGGAAAAGAAACACTGACAAGAGGTTTAAAAAGCCTCAGTAAGCAGTTCCAGACCTGGTAACAGAAGGCTCTGAATATGCAGGAGGCCTGATATTCTTCCTCTTTGTACTGGGTTGGCAATTTAAAACAGTGCTTTCTTGACATAGGAATGTCTCAAAGGAAGGGGCATGAGGCCGTTTGATGAGTCAACATGAAATGTGTCTTAATTTCAAGAAACCACGTGGAAAGTTATTGGAATGATGAGCATTATATTTTAAAAATATTGCCCTGAAGTGCTCAATTACATGTTTCTTAGTAACAACATCTGTTAGTAGGAGAATAAAGATCAAGTTCTCAGTCTCTCTAATGTACCCTTAAGTAATGAATAAACAGATTAGGGCATTTTATAAAATATATCTTGCATTTGATGGTGGCATTTGGATGTCTAGGATTAATCAAACAAGCCTGAAACAAAAAAATGAGTTTTCAAACCTCTATTGTTTTTGTCCCACTTTTTATAGTTCTATACAAGTTTGGTAGAAAAATCCCTGGAGTTGCAGGGAATGGATGCATGGATAAGTTATTTAATATCCTCATATCTGTTTTCTCAAATATAAAACAAGTATAGTAAATGTGGGCTGGGATTTAGCTCAGTTGGTAGAGCGCTGCGCTGCAGTCTCTGATGCCCGGAGTTCAATTCCCAGCACTGCAAAAATGGGAGAAGGACCTGGCAATCCACTCCCAAGACAATCCCAAAACAGTCAGCCATTGAAAACCCTATGAGGGCCGCTATGAGTTGGATACGGGCAGCTAACAACTAACATAGTAAATGTGTCCCTCAGATGAGTTGGAGAAGATGAAATCAATTACTTATAATTCATATAACCATGAACAGAAAGAACTTATCACAGAGTTCCACATATAGTAATGATTTAACAAATGCTCTTTTTCTTCCTTGTGTCTCTTATTGATCTGGTTTCACATTAAATGAAACATAAGTCCTGCCATAAATATAAATTACTTGGCTATGTCAAGCATGCACTCAATATATTTTGATGACTTATGAAATTGATTGCAGAGGGAATTTCCCCCCTCTTTTGTCAGAAGAGCTTAAAGTTAGGGAAGATGATGCCTAATTGGCCTCTGGACAGATCTAGGTAACAAGTGAGGATGGGCTGATGTTTAGATCCTATTGGGAAAGATTCATGATAAAAATAAGCCCCAGATGTATTAGGCATCCTATAAGTCTATTGAGTATTAGACAGTAAGAAAGAAGAGTTCATTGGTGGCATCTTAAATGAAAAGAGTTGTAAAAGGCCCCAAGAAATATAAGTACTCTAGCTGCTATAAAACTCAGTACTCTCAAATGACATCAGGTTTTTCGCTAGATATTTTAAATTTCATTTTAAGTTCAGCAATAAGTATCTCCTTAAGTTTCAAAACTTACCAAGGACAAAAGGTTGAGCAAGAAAATATTTGACTTCTATCTCTGTATTCCAAACAACCAGTTTCTCTAACTAGAGGTAACTACCATTATTGATTTCTTGAATATCCTTCAAAGAAAAATAAACAACTACAAGTAAACAGTTTTCCTTCTTTTTGTGCAAATGGTAGCATATTATGCATACTCTTCTGTACTTTTCATTATTTACTGAAAAATAGAACTTAGGGATTAATTTTATTGCTAAAGCAATTATTCATAGATATGCAACTGAGGAACGATAGAAACCTTGGAATTCATAACACACCATGAACATCTCATTCTTCATGTTTCAATACACAGCATAACTGGAAATCTCACAAGGGTTTGTCCTGAATGCATATTGACTTATTAGGTTATATATTCATTGGCTTGATCTTCCCTAGGGAAAGCTAATACTAGTAATATTACTAGAGGTCATCTTAAGGGTATGGGTTTGGTTGAAAAATGACCTCCTATACTTTTGGGGAGACAGAAGAAACATTTCTCTATATAAAAATATTTAACTCTCCTGAAAGATATCATTGATATAATGTGCTAAATAATTATTAAACTTTCATGATTACAGTTTTCTGTTCCAATGGAGTCACCAGAGAATAGGCAAAACCTTCCACACAGAAAAAAACTGTCAGATGCTGGTTTCTTCTTTTATAGGATTATTGAGAAGCTAGGTCTTGTCAGTTTACACTCAGAAAGGAGGAAAACCCAGATGATGCATGGTCAATCAGCACTGTCATGGAGAGTTTGAGTTCTGCACCTGTCACTGCAAGGAAACCCTGAAAGCTGAGCCTCTGAGATTTTTTTAAATATATTGTTGTTGTTGTTGTTGTTGTTAGGCACCATCAAGTTGGGTCTGACACATAGCAATCCTATGTACACAGAATGAAACATTTCTCTGCTACACATAGGGTTTTCAATGGTTAATTATTTTTCGGGATTGTTTTGGGAGTGGATTGCCAGATCTTTCTCCTAATTTTTGTGGTGCTGGGGATTGAACTCAGTGCCACGGAGAGTGCAGAGCAGCACTCTCTCAACCGAGCTACACTACAGGCCATTTAGAAATAGAAAAATTAAGCACTGTGCATTAGATTATAATCAGATGAACTCAGAGGTCTGTGGGAAAACAAAAAGCTAGTACTTAACTCATCCTGTATAAGAAAGGGGGTGGGGCGGTCAGGGAAGATTCCTAAAGGAGAAATGTTAAAGCTAAAAAATAAAGGAAATACCTTGTAGGAAAAATACAAAAGGAAAGATGAGGGACAAATCTGACTTACTTTAGATTATATTCCCACCCATGTCATAGAGAGTGATCCATGGCCATAGAATATATAAAGAAAAATAAGTGAGTAGATAGATACACATATACACGCACACATAAATACATACATACAGATGAATTTATACATATACAAACATATTTAACTAATAGTTTAGTTTATGTTTTAATGGATATAAGGACTGGTAAGTGTGCTTAAGAAAGAAAGCTTATTCCAAAAAAAAAAAAAAAAGAAGAAGAATATATATAGTCAGATACCAAAGAAGGCACTGGGAAAAGACTGAAGAAGGTGGTGAGTAATGTTTTTGGAGTTGCCTTCATTTCTTAAGATACAAATAAGATCTATTTTTCGAATTGCTCATGTTATTCAACAACCATTTATTGTGTACCACTAGAATAGAAACTCCATCAAAGGAGTGTCCTTTTGTACCTAATGTACTACTGCATCATCAATTGAGATAAATGTCAGGCACTTTTTTCTCAATGTATCAGTAAATTTGTTGGATTAGCAGAGTGCCGTGTGGAATAGAGCAGGTGCAAAGTAGTATAGGAAGAAATAAAAATGAATCTTAGCAACTGTCCTCAATAAGCTTTTGCTCTCATGAAAGAGTTTACAGTCAAGATGATATTTTCTCTTTCAGATTTGTTTTATGCATCATTTTTGGGAGCAATAAAAATAATGACAATTACATTTTTAAATGTCCATCTACACTCCAACGCACAAGTTGTCACTGACCACCTGTTGATTCCAGAAATAAACCTTACCCAATATTATGAGAAAAACATGATAAAGAAAATATCGATGGAGATGGTATTTTTCAAAAAATACCAATGATCACACTAATAGAAAATGAATAAAGAAGTGCTATAGTTTGAATGCTTGAATGTTCCAAAATTATTATGCTGAAACCCCAACTCATAAAGTGGTGGTTTTAGGAGCTGAGTGCTGATTAGATAGTAAGGACTGATTGGCAACAAATGAGGTTAATGCTCTTATAAGGCAGGCAGATAGTAGCTCAGTAGCCCCTTCCACCATGTGAGAAAACAGCTAGCAGGTCCCATTTATGGACTAGGAATCAGATCCTAACCTGACATTGAATATGCCAGTGACTTAATGGGAGAATTACCAGCCTCAAGAACTAGGAAAAATAAAGTTCTGCTGTTTATAAGCTACTCAGTTTATGGTATTTATACAGCAGCCTGAATGGGCTAAAAAAGAAGGTTTTTAATTTTCTTAAAGATTAAAGCTTGCCTAAGTCTCACATAACTTACATAGAATTTCAAAGAGAAATGTGGGCCTGCCAGCCAGTCTATGCCCACTGCTCTAAGTGCTATCACAGTTCACTCTTCCCCATGGCTGATATGCATGTTTCACCTCATTTCTGACATTATAAATAATTCATTTGATACTATATGTAAGTCACAGCATTCCATGAATATTGGAAGATATAGGCATACCCATGCATCACGGTTCCAGCTACTTGTGAGTGTTGATTTTAGGTGCCAAGGATATGGTTCAGTAAGTTATTAGAAGCATATTAATTAACTGTTTTTCATTAGGCAGTCTGCAAGAAAGATCAACAAGAGAATGTTAACTGGTGGAAGATCTAATTTATTGCATATCTTATAAAATAAAACCAAACAAAATTGGTACAAGTTCATAATCTCTGCTACACTAATTAATTCTAGTAATCACTAATGAATTCTAATATTAATAAATGAACATATACAGTAAGTATAATGAATACTGGGTCATGAAATGATATTTATATGCTTAACTCTTTGTCTTGTCTGTAGAATTTGTGGCTGGAACAAACATTAGCTGTCACCTTGTCCAATATGATCTAAGGATGACATAGCTGAGGTCCAGAATGAGGGGGGTTATAATTTACCTAGTGTTACATGTCTAAATATTTAGAGGAGAAAAATATAAGCATGAAAGCAAAGGGAAAACCATAGAGTTCAGGTCTCCAGACAAAACCTTATTTTTTGTTTGTTATGATTTGATCACCTTCTTGGAACTAACTAGAGGAATGCAATGTTAAAAAATGTATAAGATCCATATTTCCAAGATGAAATGCATCAGAAGTACCTAAATGAATGGATTTAAATGAAGCTAAATGTCTCTCATTTAAAAAGTTAGGAAGTTAGAACACTTGTGTTTGGCACTTTGGAAATTACATGTCTATGAAGCTTGCAAAGTGATATTTATGTAAAATTGGGCTCACAGCTCTAAATAAGTGTTCCTTCTTTGTTATATTATCTTGTAGGTCATATTTTCCTTCTCAGTTCCAAGAAACCATGGATTTACTGTTGTGTTCGCTGTTACATCCTAAATACTTAGGACAAGTCCCAGCATGAGGCAACTAAAATGTATTTATAAAATCAGTGACTGAATGCTTGAATAAATTGATTAATTAAAAAAATAAGGAATGTTAAAGTAATGATTCTTAAGTTAGAAATTTCTGAAGTTAAAATCATGGTTCTCATAACAAATATGGGAAGAACACATTTCAAGATTTTATTCAACTCATTAATTAATGAAGAGGCCAGTAAAAGGATGAAGACAGTTTCCACAGAATACATATTAGGAGAGTTTATCTAGTTTTACAGCAAATATTATTTAAGAAAAATGGAAGAATGGTAGAATACATTTTCTAAATTGGATACAAAGCTCCCTCTTGTCCTTCAGGGAGGACATCATAATTTTTGTGTTATGTTTTTTACAAGATAGAAGTCTTTAAGTTAAGATGTAACTACTGTGTTTGAACTCCCTCCAAATAATAAATAGTAAAGTCAAATAAGGGTACATTCTTCCAGGGACTCAATAATCCTTAGGTTGTTAAATCATACCCACTGCAAATGTGAAACAACCTGTAACCACTCTGTACTTTATTTCCAAGGTTTCAATAATTTTCACCTGACATCATTTTAGGACATATGCAAAGAAGTATTACGGTTAAACTCTCTGTAAGTTTAGGAAGAATTTGCTTTGTAGGGAAATCTTCAGGAGGAATGATTATCATTTTAGATCACAAGTGATACCATCAAGGTGGGGGAGAAGATGACAGCATGGAATTGCGAGGAGAGTGGGCATAGTAATTTGAATATGAAATGACCCCACAGACTCAGGTATTGAATGTTTGGTCTGTGGCTGGTGGCCCTGTTTTGGAAGGATGTGGATACTTTCTAATGGGGCACATAGCTGGAGAAAGCAGGTCACAGGGCCTGGTCTTTCGGGGTCCTTGTCCCTGGATCCCTCCTGCTTCCCTCTCTTTGCTTCCTGGATGCCATGAGGTGAGAAACTCCTCTGTCACACACATCTCCCTCCAGGATACTCTGCCCCACATCAGGCAATGGAGCAAACCATAATGGACCCATCCCTCTGAAACCATGAGCCAAAATGAAACTTTCCTGCTTTTAAAATTTTTGTCAAGTATTTTTTCATAGTGACTCCAAATTAACCAATACAGTAGACAAATATTCTAACCTCAATGGACTTTATCCATACTCCAGAGGGACAAGGAGAGCTTGGATATGGTGATACCATCTGAGGGAGACAACCTGAAGATTGGCTCAGTGGATAGAGTGCTGCTGTGCACTCTTTGAGGACCCGGTGTCAATACCAGCACCACAAAAACAGGAAAAGCTCATGGTAATATACTCCTGAAGCAATTCTAAAACAATCAGCCACTGAAAGCCCTATGACGGTCACTATGAGTCAGACCCAACTCCACAGCACCTAACAACAACAACATCTGAGGGAAGTTCCCAGATCTCTTTTGAGACATAATTCCAATAGGAACTCAAGGATTAAAAAATTATGAAAGTGGGCTGGGTACTATGGCATGCACCTATCATCCCAATGACCTGAGAGAAGGCAGGAGGATCACAGATTCAAGGCCAGAAGCAGCCTGTGCATTTTAGTGAGACCTAATCTCAAAACAGTAAGCCAGGCATGGTAGCACACATTTGTAATCTCAGCACTCAGAATGCTAAGGCAGAAAGATAGATGTGAGTTTGAGGTCAGCCTAGGGTATGTAGTGAATTCTAGTCCAGTGTAAGGTACATGGTGAAAGACTATCTCTAAATGGATGAATGAATGAATAAGTGAATAAATAAATAAATAAATAAATAAATAAATAAATAAATAGTCTGGAAATACAACTCAGTTGTTGAGCACTTGGCTATCAAAAGTGAGGCCCTGGGTTTAACCCCAAGTACTGAAAACGTAAATGGCAACATGGCCCATAATTCACAAGTCAAAAGAAAAGACTATCTTCTAGACCCCCATCTTGACTGCTATGGCTGAACTATGCCAGTTTATTCAAGGCAAGGGTAGAAATGATAATATACATCTGGTAGATTAGTTTTGGAGGAGCTATTGAAACAAGGTATATAACTGGTTAATTACATGACAAATTCAATCCTAGTTTGAGCTGATACCATCATCACTATTCTGAGGAACTGAAAACACTGAAGGAGTGGCAGTCATACCATGCCAGAATCCCAGCCTAGTCATCAGCAAGGTTTAGGAAGTTCTTCCTCAAATCATATGGTAGAGATGAAAGTCACATTCACCCTAATGATTAGGGTGGAGTAGTCTGAGGAGGAGTGAGCAATTGGTTCACTGAACAGGTGCAAAAGAACTATGAAAAAATACCAGGATCTGGGCGGGGTGGTGTGACCGTAATCCTATCATTTGTGTGGCTGAGTCAGGAAGACTGAATGTTCAAGGTCATCCTGATCTACACAATGATTTCAAGGACAGTCTCTACTATATAATGAGATTCTGGAAAAGAAAGAAAGAGGAAGGAAGGAAGGAAGGAAGGAAGGAAGGAAGGAAGGAAGGAAGGAAGGAAGGGATTGAGGGAGGAAAGGGGGGAGGGAGGAAGGAAGGGAGGGAGGGAGACAGGAAGGAAGGAAGGTAGGTAGGAAGAAAGAAAGGAAGGAAGGAAGGAAGGAAGATAGACCTGACAGGGAGGGAAGGAGAGAAAGAAAAATTAAAAGAAAGAAAGAAAGAAGGAAGGAAAGAAAAAGAAAGAAAGAGAGAGAAAGAGGGAGAGGGAGAAGGAAGGAAGAATGGTTGGTGGATGGGGGACAGAGAGAGAGAGAGAGAGAGGGAGGGAGAGAGAGAGAGAGGGAAAATAAACATCAATAACAAAAAAATTACCAGGGAGATACCTCTTATTTGTAGAAATAAATCTCCCAGACCAGGCAAAATCTGTTAACTCTGATAGTTAATCACACAAAATCCTGCATCATGAAACAGGAATGAAGCCATCTTAAAGCTCAATGATCTACTTTTTGGTTGTTAAGTGCCTCTGAGTCTAGTCTGACTCATACTGACCGTATGTAGAACTGAACAAAACACTTCCCGACACTGTGCCATGTCCAGCGCTATGTCATGGGGCTGATTTTTTGGGATGGCTTCAGGCATGTGTTGTCAGGTCTTTTTTGCATTTCTGCAGAGGTGGGTAGTGAAACCAGGGCCTCAGAGAGCACAGAGCTTCACACTACTACTGAGATAAACCCAGGCCCAGCGACCTGCATGCAGATGGTGAAAGTTGCACAGAGAAAATCCTGGTAGGAGATTCAGCAGTCTATCAATTTGAAGGTAGACACAGGATCCTGCTTTAGTGTGCCTTAAGTTTTCTCCCACCTTCACCACACCACTGTGGTGTCTGATCCCGTCAGATCTCAGAAATTAAGCAGGGTCGGATGTGGTTAGTACTTGGATGGGAAATTACCTGGGAACACCCCGTGCTGTAGGCTTGGGAGAAGGACATGGCAACGCACTCCCAAAAAACAATCAGCCATTGAAAACTACAAATAGCAGAGAAGCATGACAATAATATTTCGTCTCTTTTACATAAGGTTGCTGAGTCAGACACCAACTCTAGGGCACCTAAGTATAACAACAAGGTTCCTCCCAATTACTACTTGTTAGATTCATTTTTCTACCTGAATTTATACCCAATGTTTCCTGTTTCCTTTTATTTCGGTATTAGGGATTTGAGCCCAGGGTCTCTTACATGCTAGGCAAATGGTCTACCACTAATTGTACCCCAACCTCTTTTTTAATTTCCTGAAAAAGGTTGTACAATCTTCCTTTGGCCTCAAACTTTAATCTTCCTGCTTCAGCCTCTACAGTCACTGAGATTATAGGATTGCACCACCACACCTGGCTCTCTATGCTTTTATCTTCCCCAAGGTGATGACTTAACATATACCTATTATACAGAATAATGATTTTTTAAAATCTGTTTGTATAGTGATTAACAGTGGGGAAGAAGAGCTTCAATCTCCTACCAAATGTTTTTTGACCCTGTTAGCACTTAATATCAATCTTTTGTCCCTTGATCATTAGATCAAGAAGAGGAAAGGCCCTATCTCTTGGTGACTGCATTAATTCAAAAGTACTCTACAGCACTTGCATATAGTGGACTTTAGTAATCACTTATAGATCACATTAACATATTGATGTAATAACTGTTACAAGTATACATATACTCCAACAAATACTTTTTACTTCCCCACATCCTCCTGGACACACATCTCTCTTATACTGCCTCCCGTTAGGGTGGACACTTCTGTGATCTCGATCCCCTTGCATACAGGTAGATGTTTACTGCTTCCTTGTGCTGCAATATAGGAAGTTCTGGAGTATGCTCCTTGGCACTCACGGCTGTGCAAAAAAAGTAGAAATGTGGAACAGTTAAATCACCATACACTAAAACTTCTACAACGGAGGAAAAAGAGTTTTCACCTTTCATTTGGATAAACAAAACTGCTCTTGAATTCTTTAGGCTTCTGAGGAAGTTACTGGATCATCTTTCTCTCCCCTCCTCCCATTCATTACCTTTCATGACCAGTGGCATGTGGAATCAAAGTTCCCAGTAAAGAACTCTAATAGAAAACTTTGTCTCAGCCTCTGTTGCTGAGGAAGGTAGAATAAATATAGCGGAATTGAAAACATTTCCCCTCATAGAAATCCAATCTGTAACATGGATCTCTTCTGGGATGGATATTTCCCCTACCATTAGAGCCCTACAACTCTTTTTTGAATATAGAAAAGACAGCCCGAACTATGTTATAAGCAGTTACCTCCTTACTTACGTGAAGAGACAACAAGCAAGTTATTCACTCTCCAATAAATTTGGGGACTCAGGAAAAAAAATGAGATGAGGATTGACAATAACCTTTATAAAAATATCCAATATGTTTTACCCAGCGAAAATACTGCTCTTTTCTTTCAGCAGTTACAAGCATTCCTCAACAGAGACACTAAAAACTGAGAGGTCACATGGTAACTTCACAGATGCACAGCAGGGAAAAGGCAGAATAGGATTCTGGACATGGGTTAATAACTAGGAGGGCTAAAGGCCATGGTCTTACCTCAGTATCACTTAGTCACCAGATACAGAAATAAACTTCAGTATCACTTAGTCACCAGATACAGAAATAAACTTCAGTATCACTTAGTCACCAGATACAGAAACAAACTTCCTTTCTTCATATGGCTAATATCTAGGATCTAGTTAAAAATCATGTGCATGTGTGTGTGTGTATGTATGCATGCATGTACAGTGTAGGAGCTCACTGTGAGCACATGTGTGTGCACGTGCCTCATGTGTATGTTTTTGTGTGCATCTGTATAGAGGGGAAGAGACAGAGATAGTTGGACGGAGAGAGAGAGAGAAAGGGAGAGAGAAAGGAGGGAATGGAGGTGGAAAAACAAGAGGGATGATTTTAATGTTTTAGAAGAAAATAGCATTTTATAAATGTGAATGGAAAGAAACTAAAGTATGATTCTCTCTCTTGAAGAAAATGCCTTATAGGATTTTGCTTTCATTCAATTTGCTTTGCTATTTCAGCTGCAGTATTTTAAACTGAGAATGGCAAGTTGAAAAGTATAGACTTCCAGCATTTGTTTTACTGAGTAAATTCACAGAAATGCTGGTAAGTTCAGAGGGGCTGCTCATTTAAAACAGTTTCCTATTGTTGAAACATAAAAACTGGCTAGTGATGGATTCTGAAAGGTATACATTTATAAAAACATAAACTATTTGATAAAATCCATCTTGCTCTCATGGAGGCTAGGGGAATATTTCAGAATAGAGCATGGCTGTGCTCTGTGCTCTCTGACTGGGAATGTTGACAAAGGTCTGGGTGGGCTTTTGGAACACTTCAATCTGCATTCTTCACAGTATCAAATCATTATCACCAATGTCTTGAAAATGTTAAATAGCTTGAAGCATCTTAACAGATAGTTTTACACATGATAAAATTATTGAGCATCATACAAATAACCACATGTTTGATTCATAACAATTTCATAGCACTGTCAAATACATTCTCTCCTTCAAAATGACAGGAAGCCTGTGGAGTGGGTGCCTTTATATCACTGTGTCTCTTTTGGGGGGATTTTGCTCCCCATCCAGGGGACAATTCACAATGACTTGGGACATTTTTGCTTGTCACAGCATCATAAAATGAACAGGACAGCCCCCAACCATCATTACAAAGAATTGTCCAGGCCCAAATTAAATAGTGACAAAGTTGAGAAAACTTGCCTTAATCTGTCTTTAAAGATGACTTATAATAAGTACCAGAGAACCTAAATTAATTGCCTATGTGCATATATTTGGCTATTTATGGTCTGTCACATTCATAATTAAAACTAGAAGTCAAATATTTCTACCTATTCATATATTGCTTCCATTGTAATGGTGATTTCATTTTATATGGGTGTTTGAATGCATGGTCGTTTTAATTTATATTAAAATGTTTCTCTTTTGATTTGCTAAGCCAAGGAGGTGACATTTCCAGAGATGTGGGGGGATAGAAAGGGCGGTCCTCTGACATGATCTCAGTGCTTCTGTATGATCTCTGGCATAGGTTGCTTTTTGCTCTTGGAACTGCCCCAGGACTGAAGTAAATACAGGGGTTACTAGATAAGAAGGAAGGCAAGTGAAGAAAATCTAGTTACCAAAATAAAATTGATTTTGATGAGGAGAGAAAAGGAGAATAAGGTGAGTTGGCAAGGGAGATTGGAGAGTTTATTCATGAGGATATTCATGTGCATGAAGAAAGATCAGCCTGGAGCAATTCTTTGATTCAAGTTCAAGTGCCCTGTGGGTTTTAAGTGATGCCTTCAGGGGCTGTTTCAGGCATGGTAAGGGAGGTTTCGGTCAACAGCCTTATAACTGTGGCGCCAAATCTTGGAAGCTAAGTAGGATCAGGCCTGGTTAGTATATCGATGGGAAGCCACCTGGGGAGACCAGATGCTATAGGCTTGGGGTAATGACCTGGGAACCCACTCCCAAAAAACAACCAACCATTGAAAATCCTATGAATAGCAGAGAAATGCTAACTATAGTGTTTTCCCTGTTGTACGTAGGGTCACTATGAGTCAGACACCGACTGGATGGCACCTAACAACAACAATAAGGGCAGTTTCAATGATGCTACACTCAGGTGAGATTCAGATTTATAAGGTAAGCTAGTTTAAAAACAGGAAACTCTGACACTTAGATTCAGATTCACAAGCTATGTGTTGGGGGCTAGGCTTTAGCTCAGTTGGTAGAGTGCTGCTCTGTGCTCTCAGAGACCCTGGGTTTGATCCCTAACACCTCAAAAATGGGAGATGGACTTGCCAATCTACTGAAGCAATCCTGAAACAATCAGCCATTGAAAACACTATGAATGTCAGAGAAGCACTGACTTAATGCTGGGCATGGCACGGTGTGATGCAGTGCTTCCCTCTGTTGTACACAGAGTTGCTATGAGTTGAACCCGACTTCAGGACACCTAACAAGAACAAGAACAGCCACAAAAACAAGAACAAGCTACGGGTTGGTGCCTGGAAAACTATACTTAAATACACTCCCCTTACTGACTCTGATTCTGAGGGTCAGAATAACTCAGACACTGAAAACAGCCAAACCTGAAACAATGACAAGGTAATCCTTGATCCGCACTCCCCCACTGTCCTGTTAATGTCCATCCACGTTTAATGAAGTATTGGTGATTTACCCTTGGATTTCTTAACCTTAATGATCTGAAGACTTTTTATGGATGTCATAAAATATATATGGTGGCATCCAGTCCATTAAAGCTAAGCAGGGTCGAACCTGGTTAGTACTTGGATGGGAGACCTCCTGGCAACACCAGTTGCTGTAGGCTTGGGAGAAGGACCCAACAAACCACTCCCAATAAATGATCAGTCACTGAAAATGCTAGGAATAGCAGAGAAGCACTACCAGTAGTGTTTGGACTGCTGTATATAGGGTCACTATGAGTCGGACATGGACTCTACAGCACCTAAAAACAACATTTTTATGTGTGTGTGTGTGTGTATGTCTATACATATGTGTGTATATATAATCATTTTATAATTTTTTTAGTATTCTGAAAATAATTTCCATTTAAAGCTACTTTCACACCAGGAAAATAGACATTTGCATTCAATTTTAGGTAAAGTATAGGGGTTTGGGATTTTCTTGTTCTATATTATTTCCTCCCACAGATATGTGTCACTGTATATATATTGTAAGTCTGGAACGGACATTGAATGTGGCCTTGAGAGATCCAGGCAAGCTGTCTAGTCCTGAGTTACTATCTAGTCAAGTAGGTCCCCCTGACATGTACATCCTAGCTATTGCCACACCTCATACAGGCAGCCTTTACTTCTGTAGGTCTCTTGTCTTACCTTTCCACTATTTCTTGCTGTATCCTCTTTTTGGCTGTAATTCTTGGCAGCTCTGCAGATGAAAATATTTACTTTTGTCCTACTTATAAGCATTGTACTGAGTCCTTAGCTCTCCCTCATTCTCCATATTACATCACCCACTACGTCTTGGTAAATTTTCCTCCTAAATACTTCTTCATGCATTCACCTTTACTACCTGATTTCACATCCTAATTATACACTGCCCTCCTTATAATAGATTCTTAATGATTCCTTCTGCCTCCAGACATGAAGATCCTGAGTCAACATGTGTGAGCACAAAGAATGCATACTAACCATTTTTAGGAGAGAATATTTAAATTGGAGCATATAGTATGACTGGTAAGTCTTTTATCTCCATAACTCTTGTTATATCCCATCTTATATTTTAAATGGTTCCAAGTATAAGAGCATTCACAGAATCCCATAAACACTATCCCCTTGGCTTCATGTACCAGCTAATATTCTTCCTTCTGCCTGGGATATTCTTCCTACACAAATTCAACACACATTCTAAGACTCAACCCATAACTTATCATCAAAATGAATTATTCTCTATCCTCCTATCTTTAAATTCTTCCACAACTTTCATTACCTTCATCGTGACACTTAGTATATTGCATGGGAGATTTAGACGTTTCATAACATGTGGTCAGTTACACAAACACAGGGACTATATCATACATACCCTTTTTTCCTTTAATCTCAGTCTCAAGCACAATGACTGGAAGGTAATAGTCACTTGATACATACTTGTTCACATAGTAGATGCTCAGAACAGGTGTTGAACTCCTCAGAACTGGGCATGTTTTGATTCTTTAATCCGGAATTGGTGTATGCATTTGTGGAATGAAATTGCAGATATGATACTAAGTTGCCACCACTTCCTTACGATGACAGAAAGTGAACTTTACTAAGGAGACCCTGAACAGAGAAGCACAGGACTGTTTTCCCTCTTTTTATTTTTGTCCTAGTGCAAAATACGGATCCTTCCACTGGGCGCCCCAAAGAACAGTACTTCCCCAGTTATACTCATGTTCTTTATATTTATTTGTATCTCATTTGCTCCTCTTTTCTTTTTTCCTTACAGAGCCATTCATAACCAATGTCTACTCTTTCTTTTCCTACTATTTGAATGTCAGTCTTTCCCTTCCCAGGACAATCATTTCATTTCTAAAGATCCATCAATATTTAGAAAGTGAAATTTGAATTAATACAACACTCTACTATACCTTCTGTCCAGAAAAGTGGTGAATTTATGTGGAGTTTCGCTATGATTACTATGTCCCCAATGACTTGACTTGTCTCTGCATCCTTTTAGCTTAAAACAATCTATCCTTTGTCCATCTTAGAGCCTTTTATATAGGTGAGTTATCTATTAACCCAAAAAATGAGAAAGGCAAATCAGTTAGAGAAATCACATAATTGACCCAACAGGGATGTATCTGTGGAAAATTTTTGAATTATTTTGGACAACATGAAAACCCATTCCTAAAATCTTAACAAGTTCTCTTTTGTTGACATATTTGCTTAAAACACTTGTACAATGCTATGACAAATATCCTTAATGGTTTCCTGAAGTGTAGACTGCTGGAGAAATCAGAATCCAATTTCACCATGTCACATTTTTTCCCTAGGTGCCAATTGCTATTCTTCATCCCAGCCCAGGATCTCTACTAGATTTTTTAGATTCTTCCATCTTGGCATATTCTAACTCATCGGACAGATACACCAATTCCAAGTTCTTTAAGTATACTGTTTTACATAGGGAGTTAAAAGCAAGTTTTATATTAAACATAATGTTGTTGTTGTTGTTGTTGTTGTTGTTGTTAGATGCCATCAAGTTGGTATCGGACTCATAGCGACCCTCTGTACAACAGGGGAAACACTATTGTCAGTGCTTCTCTGCTGTTCATAGGGTTTTCAATGGCATATCGATTTTTGGGAGGGGGTTGCCAGGTCCTTCTCCCAAGCCTACATCTTCTGGTGTTTCCAGGTGGTCTCCCATCCAGGTACTAACCAGGCCCGACCCTGCTTAGCTTCCGAGATCTGACGGGATTGGATACCACAGGTCTATGGCTGCAGGCATAATATAACATAATAGAACAAACTAAAATTGAACTTAGTTCCCTGCCCCAGCCAAGGAGGTTCATTTTTTTTTAACAAATGATCATGTAAAAACATGCTGCTGATTAAATTTTTATTTCCCTAATAAAAAGAAACTGAAAGAAAACATGGTTGATTCAAATTGCTAATAAATATAATCACTAAAGGAAAAAAAATGGCAAGATCTATATTATAATATTTGTTTTAAATAAATGATTGAAAACTAATATTTTGTAAGTCTAAAATAATAAAATAAAAGAAAACTAAGTGTTGATACACAGAATTTGGGTTGTTTTGGTTGAATGTTTAACTGAAGACTTGTGCAATGCTAGCTGAATGAATAAGTTCATTGAGTCTCAATTTACCCATTATTAAAAGATTTATAAATATTAGAATTTACCTTCTTTACATATATAATATTTATGATTTTTTTCTCCTTATCCTTCTCTTTCTAGAACATTTATTCAATAATTAATCTTCCATGAAGGTGTTTGTAGTCAATGATACTCTTCTTTGGTACAGTTGTTTTCTACATCTTTTTATATGTCAATAGCACATTATATTCTTTTCTCATAGTACTTATTTTTAGACCTTTGATGATAGCATTTCATTTTTAAAAAATTGGACAAAATTCTCATGATTAATAACAAGTTGATAGAAATAAATATTTTTTGA
>VMDO01013379.1:20590-45821 GCA_007922755.1 Pedetes capensis
AAAAAAAAAAAAAAAAAAAAAAAAAAAAAAAAAAAAAAAAAAAATATATATATATATATATATATATATATATATATAGCAACTTTAAATTACGGCAATAAATATTCCTTCTTTGTACTCCTAGACATTTTCTCATCCTGTCAAAACAGTTATCCATTGGGGTATAAGTGAATCCCATTACATTATATCATAAATAATAATAAAACCAAATAAAAAGATAAATCCAACTAATCTCAGTTGCTCAATTTTCTAATCATTCAACTGCGATCTTATATAATGCGATATAATTATGTGTTAAACTTTCATAAACTTGCTGTTATTATTCCACCATTAAATGCACTAGGAAATTTTCATTTTGTTTAAAAAAGATTACAGAGAAGCATAAACTAAAGTATGCTAAAACATACAAAAAACTCTATAAATCTCAAATACACTAACAATGGTTTGTTCTACTCATCAAGAGATCACCTGCTTTTTCATCTTTTGAAAATTGACATGGCAATATGATTTGCTTCCCTCATGGTAACATACTTAAATGTTTCAGGGAACAATTGAAACAGTTCTGCATTACAGCTTTGCCTTTCTCCATGCTGGGGACCCATCAACAATCATGTGAAGATGCTTCAGTGAGACTCCTGGAAGATGAGAAACTACATGAAAAAAAGTCCAGTCCATCTTAGCCACCCAAATAGTTCCAGCTGACATCTGAAATATTTAAATCCAGTCATTGTATATAATTCAGACCCATATAAGGTGACCCAGATTAGAAATGCCCAGTCAATGCACAGAATTTCAAGCATAACAAGCCATGTTTCCTCTATAAATTCATTCAATTTTGAATGGTTTGATATGATGATCAATAAAAATAGAAAGTGTTTCATTATGTGGATCATGTGAAATGTATGCTTTCTATTCACCCTCCCGACTCTCCTGTACTAAAGAATAG
Source organism: Pedetes capensis (assembly GCA_007922755.1). NCBI lineage: Eukaryota > Metazoa > Chordata > Mammalia > Rodentia > Pedetidae > Pedetes > Pedetes capensis. The sequence goes on from VMDO01013379.1 coordinate 21,537, forward strand.
TGTGGCCAGGGAAGGTCTGTTTCCTTTGCAATGTTCATTCATTCCTGGAAATCACTTTCATGCTGTAATTACAGGCATGATGGCAGTGCTTGATTCTCAAGTGAGCCAAGCTGCTGAACCTAAATTCACTTGACCAGCTGGGTCAGTCAAAATAAATGGCTTTCTTTGGCCAGACCTGGCATGACTCCTTTAATGGTATCATTTTATATCCCTGGTTCAAGGACACAATTTTGCTGGGCAGGAGCACATTACTGATAAACATGCTGCAAAGAAATAGTTGGCCTGAACACAGATACATTATTTTCCATGCAAAAAATTCTAAAAAGTTTTATTCTTCTGAGCTTGCCTGAAGGTTAAAACCTCACTAAAGGTTAAAATACTGGTCTGACTTAATTTGGGAAGGAAATTGCTTAAATTCTTCTTGTCAGAAGCAACACAATTCTAGTTGAATACCATAGTCACGGTGATCAGTTGTACTCTGGGGGTGAAATTGCTTTTCTCCCATTCTTAAATTGTGCAAAGGAAGCTAGGCATATACCTCGCTCTGGCTAGTGTACTAGGGAAAACATATCACTTTTTATGTGTTTTCATCTTCAATCAATAAGTCTACAACATGATGTCAAAAACTCATATACCTTCAAAGTTTTCAGGCATCACATTGTATCAAGCACTCGATCACAGATGATCTACAAGCACTGCCTTCACAATAACGATTGTGTAGCTCACAGGCATGACACAGTTAACATCACATTTTTGTCTGAATAATCTGACAACTTTTCATTTAAAAATAATAAAGGGCTCACAAGGTGTAGTTTCCCATACATGTTTTATTTCATAGCACTTCCATACTTCCAGTTTGTATTATTCTTTCTCTGACATTTTGCCTGTCATATGGTGGCTTTCCTCAGGGAAAGTAAATCAGATTTCTGCCTGGAGTGAAAACTGACTAATAATAATCATCACCAGAAAGGAGTCTGTTGTGTTTGGGACCAAAAGTGCTATCTGGTTGTTATGGCAACCAGGATTTAAAAAGGGATGCCTTGTTGTGAGGGGCAGGCACCAGTATCCCCAAACTGATTTTCCATCCACAGTTTTCCCAACAGAATAATTTCCAGTCATTCCTCAAATGGATGCAAAGTGACAGATTGTCAACTCTTAAGAACTAATCTCACTCATAAAGGGACTATATTTTCATGATAGAATATGGCATTTCTCCTCCTCATTGGACTAATGATGACAAAGGGAGAGAGAAGTCATGCATAGCCCTAGTTAAGGTCATATACCAGCAGTGTTAATTGATACAGAGGAGCGTGTATGCATCTAAAGGGCATCCTTTTCTTCCTCAAGTGTCTCTTATCTACCTCCCACTTCAAGTGCTAATCATGACTCTCTCATATAGAAAACATAGGTACATTTTAAATAATCATTAAATTTTACTGGTATGATGTTACTTCAATTATACTCATCAAGTGTTTCTACTGTTAATTTGTACATCAGCCTCTCCAGGAGAACAAGAAGATTACAAGCACAGGATTTTGTTCTGATTCTTCTCTTTTTCTCAAAACTTTGGATCATGGCATATGCTCCTTAATTTTGTTTGCTTAATGAATTGAGTTATTCATGCATCTCCAGGAGAATGCCATTAATACACTACTGATTGTCAAGACTAGGGTGCTGTCAGTATCTTTGTGTAGTTTACAGAAATAACAGTAGAATTCAGTAAATATACCATCAAAATGCATTGGAATTTGTGATTGGAAGGAACCTAATTTGAAGCAAAAGCTATATATACATATATGTAATTTTCTTTAAACTAACAAACACTTTTGAAATTTAGTTTTTACATAGAAAGGGAACTTAAAAATTCTCTACTCATATCATCTGAAGATGAGATAGTGTCGTTAGTGCACAATATTATAAATTTCAATTTGTAAGATAAATCATTAACTTATAGTTGGTATTTAATTTTATCTTAACCCTTGACTCAAGGCAGCATACTTCAGATCTCTTATGCTTAAATACATGATGTTTCCTCATCTATCCATGCAGGTCATTACTGCATTGGTAAATAATTGATTCATGTGAATTACAGCCATAAGACATTTCAACCATAATGTGAAGTCATTGGGAAATATATGCTATTGCTACATCCTTTCATTTCTATTTAGAAGAACACTTTGACTCCACATCTAGGATTAGGTTTAATATATGGAAAATATGTTCTTGCTTTAAAAGAAAAGGTAGATACTATTCCATTTGGTGAAGTTAAATACATGAAAAGTTATGTGAGTCTTAGGTACAAAGTAAATGTTGAATACATACAAAGAAATCTGAGAACAAGACCAAATGATTTTATTTAGAAATTGAAATCCATTGTTCATTTATAAATTAATAGAATATGCTACCTTTATTTCTTATTTTAATATTTAAACCTATTTTACTTATTTTCTCTCTCAGAACTGTCCACCGACATCCCACGATCCCTAAAATTAACTCCACACCCTAATATTTATACCTACCCATCTTTGACATAATATCTTCAACCTTCTACTTGAACCTCTTATCATATTTTTGCCTCCACACATTAATCCAACCTTTAATTTTTGGAAACATCCTCTCATACTGTCTGCCTGGAACAATAACAACAACAAAAGTTAATCCTTTTAGATCCAATTCATTTGAGATCTCTTTGATGATTTCATACTGTTTATTCTGCCCCTTAACCTATGTAGAAAACTCATGCACCCTTTTCTAGCTGCATCTATGCAGAATTCTAATATATGGTCATTAAGAAATACAATAATTTGATTTATCTAGAGCCCTTATTTTAACCATCTATGTGACAGAAACACCACAGAATTAATAGAGTGCTTTCTAATATGTGAAACATATAGAGTATCTTTAAATATTTAAATATTTATTTATTTATTCAATATTCATTTGTGATACTAGGGAATAGAACCCAGGGCCTCTTGTACACTTTGCAGGTGCTCTACCACTACCTGCACCCCAAAACCCTTTTTTATTTTTTATCTTGAGACAGGGTCTTGCTAAGTTATGCAGGCTGCCTCTTGCCTCCAACTTGCAATCCTCCTGATTCAGTTGGATTTATAGGTGTGAGGCATCATGCTGGATGGACTACTTTTAAAATCAATGTATATTCAATTTCTTTTATTGTAGTAAAGTTACAGGTAAAATAAAACTTGTAAGTCATAGTATTCACCAATAAAATACATTATCTCCCAATAATTTTTCCTGTAATGTATTTTCTTCAGTCATTGTGTACTAATTTTATAATTTTATATAGTTGAAAATATCGCATACAATTTTACTTCTTTTTATTGTTTACTATTATAACACAAACGTCTTTCATATTTTGTACATTCTTCAAATTTATTTCCAATGCTTCATGGCTTACCTGATAACAGTACTTTAATTCTGTTCTTATTTTGGGAAGGATATTCAGTGGGAAGATTCCTCTGCATATGAAGTTATTTTCTTCTTTGGATGTCTTGCTTAGGATAAGCTCCAAGAAGCAATATCACTAGCTTAATTGATCTGCATATTTTCATGTGTCTTCATATACATTTCCATTTTTTTCCCAAAAACAGATTAAGCCAATTTTCAGGGATACCAATAACATACATGGACGTCTTTCATCCTCTTTATGCTTGCATTGGCTTCCATGACTAATATTTTTCCAATATAGTAACTGTAACAATCCTGTTTCATTTTGCTAAGTACCAGTACTTCCCACTACCTTCAAATGCGCAAGCCTACACTGGGCATTTACCACATAGCAAGGCAACAGCAAATTATTGAGAAGGCAAAGGAGAATGAAATTTCAGTCCTGCCCTCTAGGAACTTTTATTCCACTAATCAAGGCACAACCCCGAACAAGATTCTAATCTAATACCAAAGTGTTCTGAGGGAACAGATGGTGCTAGGAGAGTAGTGAATAAGTTCCCACAAAAGCATGCTCGGAGCTACTGAAATATTTATAATCAGCTTGTGTACTTAATTTATTCATTCTTTGCCCTTGCTTCTTCTAAGATTAATAACTCTATTGGCAGCTCCCCCGATTCTCCCTCTCAAGGATCCCAACGTGGCTACTGTCTCAGGAAGTCCACATTCCCCTTACCATTACCACCAGGCACCCCAAGTGTTGTTGTGGTAGTAGTTGTTAGGTGCCACAGAGTTGGATCCAATCATAGCGACCCTCTATACAACAGAATGAAACACCACCCAACACTGTGCCATACTTGGCTCTATGTCACTGTTCTTCTGCTTTTTGTAGGGTTTTCCCATGGCTGAATGTTTTGAGAGTAGGCTGCCAAATCCTTCTACCATTTTTCACACTCCTGGGGAAAAAACTCAGGGCCTCAAAGGGAGCATAGCAGCACTCTGCACCCTGAGCTAAACTGCAGCCCCAACCTATGCCTTCCACAAAGAAAATAAATTATTTCTCACCAAGTACTTATTTTTTTTCTCCGTGTTGTCACGTATCAGAAGTGATTCTGGGATATTTAGCTTTGGTAAATTTTATTATTATCTGACATTCATTGGTCATTTCCCACTGTATATAGTCTACTCAGCCACTAAAATACAAACACATGGCCAGTTTAGGGGACACAGATTTTTTTTTCCAGTTCTGGATATGGAGCTGGGCTTTTTGCATGCTAAGCAAGTACTCTACCACAGAGCTACATGCCCAGCCCCAGATGTTTCCTTTGAGGGTATCATTTTGCTAAAAAAGTCTAGTCACTGCTCCCTAGATTAATAACACTATCAGACCACACTACAGGACAAAATCAGAAGTCCCTAATTGTTCCAGATATAAAGGAGTCTCAGGGCAAGTGGACCCTAGACAAAAAAATTACCCTCTTAACTTTTAACTTAAATCCAATGTCTGTCTCCCTTTTAAACTGTTCAGTACATTCTTCTTGTTGTTCTTAATTGTTATTGAGTCAGAGTTCAACTCACAGCAACCCTACGTACAACAGGCAAAACAGTATTGTTAGTGCTTCTCTGGCATTCATAGTGATTTCAACAGGTGATTGTTTTTTGGAAATGGGTTGCCCAGTCCTTCTCCCAGGCCTAGAGCACCTGATGTTCCTAGGCAGTCTCCCATCCAAGTACTAACCATGGCTGACCCTGCTTAGCTTCCAAGATCTGACAGGATTGGACACCACAGTGGTATGGCTGCAGGCTCAGTACATTCTAGCAAATTCAAATCATTTCATAATGCATTGGGCCCCATTGCTCAAGAAGGAAATATTAATTTCCAGGATCCCTATGCTTAGCTATGTTTTCTCCAGCAGTATAACCCCCATTCTGTCTCTTTTGGCTTAGACAAGCTTTAATAATACTTTCCCATGCCTCAACACTTGCCTAGTGGCCACTTCACTTGAGTTCTTTGGAGGTGACAACCACTAGTGCCTTCAAGACACAACTGCATTGCACCCCATTTGAAAACATATTGCTGACTTCCCACACCTGCTCCATGGCTGGCAGGAGAGGGAATTATTCCCTCACAACTTCATCTTGAAATTAAAGTCCATTTCATTTACTTGACCCTGGAGCCTTGTCCAAACAAGCTCACTTGAGCTTTACCCAGATGGTGACCATTTCCTTCTGCCTCATTCATTACTATTCCCTTAATTCATGGCCCTGAGCCAGATGGCACAACAACATAGGTTTTTAATGGGAGGATTGTGCATCTTCATCTCTTTAGTAAATACAAAAGTGGCCATAAAAACAGCAACCATATCCATGCTGTCTCGCTTTTCCTTACATATGAGCCAACACTGGACATCTCTCAGGCTTATTTAATTAATCAACTGAGTCAATTGTGATAATAGGATAAAATTGCATTTGTGACCATAATAATAAAAATGTTATGCATGTTTATTTATTATATTAATCGCTATTGAAATAAAAGTGCTGCATAAGAAACAATCCATTCAATGGCTTACACAGGCATGTGTTTGTGTTGGTCTCATGGATCTGCAGGTCAATAATATTTTGGCTCCTTTAGATGGACTCAGCTGGGCAGTACTGCTCAGATTCTGGGTTAGAATTGGGTCATCTCCATGTATATTCATTTGTAGACACAGCTGGAGGGGCAATGGCTGCCCAGGACATTCTTGTCCTCTGTGGACATAGCACTGGCATAGCACTTGTCACACTGTATGTGGGCACTGAAGACCAATGCTGGAATCAAGTCCACTAATCAGTACAAATCACTAGCCTAAGCTTGAAATTAATGGGTTAGGGCAAAAATCCCTGTCCATGTTAGAAGAATTGGATTGAATATTTGCTGAACAATAATCCAAATCTTCTTTCTACACAAATTAAAGAGCACATAATAATGTTGAAAATATAATAAGTATACTAATGGATTTTTAACACTTCTGTAATAGGAGTATAGACACTAACATATAACAGACATACAGCATACATACACAAATACACACATATACATACATATATGGGGCTGGGATTTAGGTCAGTTGGTAGAGTGCCGCTCTGCAGTCTCTGAGGTCCCGAGTTTGATTCCCAGCAACACAAAAATGGGAGAAGGGCCTGGCAATCCACTCCCAAGGCAATCCCGAAACAGCCATTGATAACCCTATGAGGGTATCCATGAGTCAGCGGTGATCCAATGGCACCCAAGAACAACAACAACATACATATACATACATATACACCAATATTGAAGAACATTAAGATCAAAACACTCAAACTTATAAGTTTGAAGCATCCCTTCATTTTCTATGGAATAGTATTGTGTAATAGTAGGAGGAGCACAGATTTTAATTCTTCATTGCTTTGTCATATTCGGCTGTGAATCCATCAGGTGCTGTGCTTTCCTTTGCTGGGAGATTCTTTATCATTGCTTCAATTTCATTGCTCTTTATAAGTCTGTTTAAGTCTTCTTCAGGTCCCTCAGCAGGCTCTACCTTGTCTATCCACACTGGAAAGAAAACTCAAAGCAACAAGCTGCAGAGCAGCCAGCCCATTGCAGAATTACTAGCGGCAGTGTGCTGAGCTTTACTAGCAAAAGCCCCTGGTGGCCCACCCAGCTTTCTCAGTTAGTCTGGAGACACCAGCCATGGCACACAGAGCTGTATTCATGGGCAACCCTGGCAGCTTGCCCACCTTTTTCGGCGTGTATGTGCCTACCTCTTCCACTATCCAGTAGTTGCCTTGCACATCCTTCGCACACCTGGGAGCTATGGAGACAAGTTATCAGGCTCCTTGTCCTGTGGTTTGTTCTTGTTTTGGGGGTTCCCCCTGAGGAGCTCGGTCTGAAACAATAGACTCTCTCTCCAAGTACTTTCTGGCTGTCACCCTCCAAGAACTGAGGAATGACAGAGCAGATCTGTGCTGTGTAGAAATGATTTGCAGGGGAAACCACTGTCACACCAAATTCTCCACCAGGTGTAAGGCTTTTGAGCTGGCTGAGCTTGTGTGTTTGTGTGTTCTGACGTGGACAAAATCTTCTACATACTTTTTTGTTTACTTGACTGTTTGTTTCTTGTACCATTTATTGACTATTTTACCTCTCTCATCTGCACCCATAGCACCCTGGCTTCTGATCCTGCCAGTCTCAAAAGGTAAGCAGGATGGGTCCTGTTAGTCCTTGGATGGGAGACCACCTAGGAACACCACGTGCTGAAGGCTAGGGAGAAGGACCTAACAGCCCACTCCCAAGACAACGTGCCATTGAACACCCTACAGCAGTAACCAAAATAGAAAAAGGAAAGATGACTGGGAACTTGAATCATAAGTGCATATTTTAAAAAGCGATTGCATCCTTTGTGTGTGTGCAGGTTGAGTCTTCAATTTCTGGAAATGAGAACCCTGGTTGCTCATTTCCCTCCAAGCCAATATATGCTTTAAAGTGTGACTTCCTAATCCAGCCACCCGCTCTGTTTTCACAGCCACACTTGTATGATAACAGATCCACGGGTAGCCCTGTCAAAGGTAAGAACAAGTGGCAGGTATTCTGGAATATGGAAGTATATTTTGTGCTTCTACAAGTCACATTAGGCCAGGCTAAGATATCTCCACAAAAGCAGTACTTATACCTCTCCATACAGCAGAGTGGCCAAGTGTTGAAAATGTAAGTTTGGCTGAATTCCCAGAACTCAGTTAAAGACTGAGTTGGACCTGTGCATCTGAGTTCCATTGGTGGATTTGACAACTCCCTCCTTCCTTCATCTTTGCCTTCTTTCCAGAAGCACATACTCAGAGAAGGGGTCTTTCTCATCAACTGGTCAAAATCTCTGCTGTCCCTCAGGCAGGGCAAGGAGCTGCCTGGTGCAGGGGTCCAGTGCTGGCCCACAGGAAGAATGATGCCCACAGTAATCAGTGTCCACATTGAAATGTTCCTTTTGTGGTTTTTCCAGAGTCCTGAAGGTGGGGATGACTTTGCTGGCATCCCACTTTGTAGTTTCAAAGAATCTAAGTATCACTCTTAAGTTTTCTTTCTTCAGTTTGAGTTCTTCCAGGATGTGTTTGGCTGTCTGCACACAGAGAAGGGCTAGAGAGGCAAAGATAGCCATGACTCTGATGCCACTGTTGTATGCATTTTAATATCCTAAGAGCGTTTCCATTCGAGAATTTTGCAGTGAAGGAAAACTCTTCTCTTGGGTTAAAGTGTGGTTATGCCACTAAAGAGGGTACGTTCATAGGCATCATGTCTACTAATCTGGACTCTGTGACTCCTCTGAGACATCAAACCTCAAGAAGAATGACTACAGGTAAGTTTGGGAAATGACAATAAAGTGAAACCAAACTTGAGCACTTATTTCGTTTAGTCATTTGAAGACAATAACTAATATCATTATTATAACAAAATTTTATAGTGTAACTATCCCCTTACTAATGTAAAAACTGAGTCTCAGAAAGTTCATTTCTCCACCTCAAACCATTAATAAGCAGCATAACAACTATTCAGATTCACATCTGCCTGAACTGTAACTGTATTAGAGTATGTTTGAAAGAAATTTTCCTTACAGGAATAACAGTACAGTTACAGATTAAGAAACATACAGACTTGTTTAGTATGGGTCCTACTGATTATTTTCAAAATTATTAGAAGTGTTTAGAGAAAATCCTTTTTCTACATTTCAATTATCTTTAATAAAAGCCTCATGTTATACTGTCAAAGAGCTCTTGTTAAGTATTTTAATACATATGACTATGTTATCTGGAGAAAACCCATGTGAAACTGACCACAATATGCCTGATGTGTAGACTTCAATATTGATGCAATCTGTCTAACCAATAAATTAACCTTTAAATGTATATTTCCATATGGGAAAGTATGCTGAAATTTGTATAGAAAATTCTTGAGGACAATGAATCAATTTATAGAGATTATTATATCTATAATTTTAAACAACTTATCATGTGTTTATTACCTGGAAATACACTGAGATACTTCAGTATGCATTGCAATTAGGATTTATTGAAAAACAAAAATTTGCAGGGTATTTTATTTTAGCTTGCCATTATAAATGCAATATGTAATAAGCCCTGCTATAGTTAACAAAAATAAGCCATTCTCTTTATCATTTTCTAACAATCACTCAACTATAAATAATGGAAATTATTACATGATGATTTCACCAAACTACCTGTCAAAGGCTATAATTGTTGTAATAATTTATGCTAAGTATATGTTGTTCTGCAACTGTGGATACCAATTCACATCAGCATCTGGATCCCTATATTCATTTACATATAATCAGTATCGTGAAGGAAAATTCAGGTCTGGGTAACTTTTGTTTCTCATATGTTTATAAAAGATCAGTCAAACAAAAGAAGTGGATAGAATAAAAGATAGCTGAACATCTATTTTTGCCAAGTTATATATCTTGAGGCTTTTCACATTTGTACTTACATTTACATTGTAAAAAGGGAATTTATATTGTCTGAGTTCTAGTGTAAGAATGGACAAATTTATATGAAAACTGCAGTCAGAGCCAATACTTTACTTTCAGCCTAGAAGTCTGTATGAACATTACATAATGCCAATCACCTTCAGATGCCAACGACACTAAAGAGCAAATGCTACTGAAAGGAAAATTTTCCACTTAATGATATTGGGAACTTGCTAAAATTTTTGGAAATGAAATGAGTCCTTCAAAATTTGTTGTATTAAGGCATGATGATTTGTTTAATCTGAGGACAAATTTGAAAACTGCCATTGTCTGAAACTGCTCCACCTTTCCAAGAACTAATTCTTACATTCTGCTTTTTATTCAAGCTTCTGTCTTTAGTGTCTATGTTTTCCGTTGCCCGTCTGTTCAGAATTTAGTCATAGGATATTAGGAGAAATGCAAAATGCTAGGCCCCTTCCTAGATTCCATGAATTTGAATCTGTATTTTAACAATATTCTCAGATAATATTGTATACATATTAAGATAGGGAATCACCAGTTAGTGTTTCTACTATCACCATCTCATTGAGACCTTCATGTAACTTTCATGGATGAGTCTATATCTATTTCTTCCCAATCCATCAACTTCTATTTTACTTATTTCTCTTCTTTCTCATCCAGGTTTAAGTCAAGTGTGCATTTGAATTTAAACAGCAACAACAATCCTGTCTGCACTTTAGACAAAATAAGTAAAAGTATTTGAACGTAGGACATAGGAACAGGTAATTTTGTTTTAATCTCACTAGAAAATTCTCATGTGTAAATACATTTGACAACTAAAATTCATCTTCTCTTTTCTGTCTGGACTCCACAATGGCATCAGTCACACAAATTGTTAATCTTGTATTAATCCAGTTATCTTTCCTCCTCACCTAATATGGACAGGTTAATAAAGCTTAGCTGATGGAAAGGAGGACAGCACATGACTTAAACATTTTTCTTCATTTCCTAGAGTCTTTTTAATTGGCGTACGTTATTTTATATGAAAAAAGTGAAATAATGTGCATGTAAATTATTGGCACTCTTTGTCCTACGTCATATTATAAGTGACTTATCTTTTTCATTTCTTATTTATTTCATGATGAATGCATATTATTTTATCAAGAAGAATTATGCTTTTTGAAATCACAATGCAGAAGATTTTGAAGTACTATGCACAGACACTCATTAATTTTAAAGAAAACAGAATTATATGTTTGGCTACCTCAACTTATTTTTTTATGTATTTATTTAGTTAATTATTTTTGCAGTACTTGGGGGTTTAACCCAGAGCCTGTGCCTGTTCCCTACCACTGAGCAGCTCTCTTGGCCATCATTATTATTATTATTATTATTATTAGTAGTAGTAGTAGTAGTAGTAGTAGTAGTATTATATCTTGAGACATGGCCTTGATAAGTTACATAGGCTGCCTCTGGCCTAGAACTTGGGATCTTCCTGCCTCAGCCTCTAAAATAGGTGGTTTTGTAGGCATGTGCCACCTCATCTGGTCTTCATTTTATTTTATTTTATTTTGCTCCCCCCCCTCAGATGAAATATAGAACTGGTTAGAGGACTCATGTATAGTCCAGTGGTAGAGCACTTGCCTTGTATGTGCAAGATCCTGGATTAAATCCCCAACACTATGAAAAACAAAACAACATAAAAAAATACTAGGGAGAAATTTTTCAAAATGTTAAATCATTGTATAATAGAATTATAGGTAATATTGTTACCTGTTTTATAACTATATCAGTTTTCTGTCACTGTGTGACAAGTTACTATATGCCTATAAGCCTGAAATTCACCCATTTTTATCCTATAGCCACTGTAGGTACAAAATCTGGACACAGCTTATTTTGGTCCTTTGACTCACCTTCTCACAAGGCTGCAATTAAGAACCTGGCTGGACAGGAACATATCTTTCTGAAGTTGATGTTTGTCTCCCAAGATCACATTACTTGCCACATTCAATTCTGTTGTAGGTCTTAGGTCCGCGTTGCCTGCTGCCTGTGATCCAGGGTGATTCCCATCTCCATTCTGCATGTCCTTCTCACAGAATCTCACGAGGCCCCTTCTTCCCAGACATTGAGAGACCCTCTTCAGAATACATGGCGTCCTTCATTTAAGGGGTTACACTTAATTAACACAGCCCTGCCAAAATAGTCATCCTTTCGATTAACCCAAAAGTCATTTGATTTGGAATCTTCATTATACCTGAAAAAAATCTCTTCTCCTTGCCATTGAAGTTAATCTAATCATAGGAGTGATGCCTCATCCTATTCAAAGATCCTACCCATAATCAAAATTGGCCATTGCTAAAGGTAGGTATACATGGGAGCAGGAATCTTGGGGGTTATCTTTGAGTTTTGCCTGCTTTTGATGTTTTCAACAATACCGCTATACAATTTATACAATTTCAATAATACAAGAAGTAAATTTGATTTTCATAGTCTATTTACAAACATAAAACTTTCGATCATATATATATCTATAGATAGATAGATAGATAGATAGATAGATAGATAGATAGATAGATGCATATATACTTATATGTGCATACATATGTTTGCTGTTGTTTTTAGATGCCCTAAAGTCGGGTCCAACTTATAGCGAACCTCATAGGGTTTTCAATGGTTGATTGTTTTGGGAGTGGATTGCTATGGCCTTCTACTATTTTTGTGGTACTGGGGAATGAGCCCAGAGCCTCAGAGAGCATAGAACAGGATTCTACCAACTGAGCTAAGGCTCAGCCCACAGGTATATGTAGCTCTTGCTTTTTTTTCTCTCTCTCTCTCTGTAGTCATGTGTCAGGAATATCTTTTGAGAAAATCATCATTAGGTAATTTTATCATGGTGTGAACATCATAGAGTACTTACACATCCTAACAGTGCTATCTTGTCTCTCGGCAATTAAATCTTATGGTACTACCACGGTATATGTTGTCCATTATGGAGAGCAACATGTCATGCATGACTGTCTTCTATATGTTTGTGTGTGTATTTTTATATAATTACATTCATACATATATGTATTTGTATATGTTAGCATATGTGTGTACATAGAGAGAGATAGACTATATAGCCACTTCTCAATACTATTGAGGGATTGATTCCAGTACCTCTCCCAGATAAAATTTGCAGATGCTTGAGTCCCTTTTATAAAATAGTTTAGTATTTGCAAATAATCTATGAATATTCTCCTATATATTTTAGACCACTTCTTCATTATTTACAATACCTAATACAATGTAAATGCTATGTAAATATTTATTCTACTATAGAGATTAGGGAATAATGGTAAGAAAAGAATCTGTACATGTTCAGTGCAGATGCAATTCATTACTAAATATTCTTAATCTTTGGTTGCATGAATTTATGATACAGAATCTATAGATATCAAGGGCTGATAGTACATGTAGGTAGATGTCTCTATGTGTATGTGTGTATATATGTATGTGTGTGTGCATATATATATATACATGTGTGTGTAAATATACATGGGCTGGGATTTAGCTCAGTGGGTAGAGCACTGCACTGCAGTCTCTGAGGTCCCGAGTTCAATTCCTAGCACGGCAAAAATGGGAGAAGGGCCTAGCAATCCACTCGCAAGGCAATCCCGAAACAGTCAACCATTGAAAACCCTATGAGGGTCACTATGAGTCGGATACTGACTCAATGGCACCTAACAACAACAACAACAACAACAACAACAACAACAACTATACATGGAGGGAATAATTACAATTTTAAACTAAATAAAATATATTCTTAATCAGCATTATTTTATAGTGTCATCAAAACCTTACCCCTTTTACAAACTGTTTATGAATGCATGTATCAAATCTTCAAACCTGAACTTGAACTGAAACTCTGAGCCCATTCTGGTTCCAGTATTTCTTGTGGTGTAAATGTTCAATAATACTTGTGCATAGGTTTAAATCTTGTGTGTAGATAGCAGAGTTTCCCACCAAACAAAAACCCAACCCCTGAACCTGTTCCAGGTCAAGCATTTAAAAAAAACAATTTCCTGAACCTGATCTTGAACCCAAATAGAAGGGAAAATTGGGTTCAAGTAGAGCTTTTATTGTTTTTTTGTTTTGTTTTGTTTTGTTTTAGAGTGTATCATTAGGTATTTAAAATTTGAAAAAAAATGAGACAAATTTGTATATTGATACATAGGATTAAAATATTAAATCTGAACCTGAACTGAACCCAAACCCTCTAAATTTTTACATATTGAGCCCACACCAAAGCCTGAGCCCAATTTTTCATGAGTGTGAAGCCCTGATGTATATATGCATGTATTTTGCATCGGGTTACTTAAAGTACTAATGCAAGTTCTGCTGCACAGTCCACAAAGGTATGACAAGCACTTCCACTGCCATAGCAACCAACCCAGAGAGCTACCACCATCTCTTTGCAAGTATTGGTGCTGTTACAATGTCAATGAAATATCTCATATATGTCTATAAACACAATAAGAACCCCGCAGGAACCATTATTCTGTCAATGCAGGTGCCTCAAACGTTATTTTAATGTCAATGGAATGGTTCCACACAAGTTCCCCTGCCATCACAAAAATAAAAGAAATACAAAGAACATCTTGTTATCTGATGAAGAATCTAAATTAAACCCTTCAAAGCTGAGCCAGTCTCCCCATGGACTAATAGTTCCTCCTTAACCTTTCTTCACTCAGCAATTCTTAGATACCCTAAGCATCATAGAGTTTCCAGGCAAACAGTCCCAAATGTGGCTACTTTAAAATGATTACAAGGTTTAAGAGCCAGTCTTCAGGTTTTAAAAAATCCAACTATGACCAAATATTTCATGTGATATATGTCCCTGACATCAAGAAAATTGATGATTGTTCTTTTGTAATGACATAGGGCTTTTCTGTCTGGTCTTGAACTTAAGATTCAGTATCACATGCTTTGATATCTGATAAAATCGGGCCAGCCTCAAATGGCCTCACTGTAATGGCCCTACTCACTGTGCTTCTGTGAATAAGGTCACCTAACAATAGCCCTCTTTAATATGGAGAACAGGCATGTGTCTGCTTATCCCTGAGTATCAGAATTCAGCTCTCTGCTCCACTGTGGAATTATTTACCAAATCCAAATATATTTTCTCTTGAGAACTGGGACTCACCTCATCCCCTTGTGCCTACCATGTCTGCCTCCCACAGTCTCTGCTTGTTCACACCATTCCAAGTGCAATCGATGGAGCTCTGCATGCGAGAGTAATCTTCTCTGGGCTGTGAAGACATGTGACTCTATTCTTCTTTAGATTTCATCTGTCCAGTGCCAGGTGCTATGTTTTCATCCATCCTCTTAATCCTAAAGTAGGAATCTCTGCTTTAACATTGGAGGAGATGACCAAAATTATCTACTACATGTGATTTCTTGATTATCCCCACTGCCCATCCCTATTTATTTTCCTATTGCTTCTAAACCACTTACATTCTATATCTTTGCTAAGTCCTTGGAGTTCAAAAGAGATCCTTCACAACAGATACAATGATCTCAGTATTTTCTTTCCTAATGATGATTCCTGCATCCATATCCCCCTGACATCTGATCCTGTCAGATCTCAGAAGCTAAGCAGAGTCATGCCCAGTCAGTAATTGGATGGAAGGCTGCCTGGGAACACCAGATGCTGTAGACTTGGGAGAAGGATTTGGCAGTCCACTCCTAAAATGATTAGTCATTGAAAACCCTATGAATAGCAGAGAAGCATTGACAGTGCTGGGTGTGGCACAGTGTTGGGGAATGTTTTATCTGTTGTACATAGGGTTGCTCTGAGTCAGACTCAACTCAAATTCACCTAACAACCATGACTTACCATGTAGACTATAGTATGGTAAAACTTTGACCACTTCTTATAGTTCATTGTGGGGTTTATTTCTAAAGAAGTATCATGATTTCACGTGCATGTTTCATGAAGTCTTGCTCATCATTTTGTTCTCTGTCATCTGGCCCCTCTCCATCCTCACTTCTAGTGTATTTACTACAACAGTACAACAAAGTCACTTTATGGGAAGCAATTGACATGTGTAGGAGGGAGGAGTGTTGTGAGGTTTTTGTTTGTTTGTTTGTTTTGAGACAAGGTCTCACAATGTAGCCCAGACTACCTTAGAATTCCCAATCCTCCTGCCTCAGTCTCCCAAGTGCAGAGATTATAGGCCCTAACCACCATGTTTTCCTTAAATCTAGTGTTATTGTGCTATGCCGTGCAGAAGTCAGGAGATGACACATTTAAATACAGTGGGGTACCTCTACCACTGGATGATAGACAAAGAGAAAGAAATCCTGTGTTAAAGGGGGCAGCAGCACAAGATGTTAAGAAGCCCAAGGGAGGAATGTCTTTTGGAAATTTTGTAGGACAGACTTGATATGATCTAGAAAGCACTCTGAAGGAAAGAGTAAAACTTTTCTTTAAACTCAAAATACCTTCATAGTCATTTTTCTTTAGAAATGTAGAAAATAATGTTTGTTAATGTTAGTCACCAATCATTAAAGTACAGGGCTTGTTGGATGACATTGGTATGAGGAGCTGAAGAATTCCTTAATTTATATTTGACAGAAGATAGTAAGGATCAAGTCTGATAATCCTTTAGATGATTGATAATTTTTCTTTATTTCAAGGTTTCACATTGATGCTAAATAGGATGTATGGTTTTATAATATACACATACACCCAATTGACAAAGTTTGCAAAATAGGTTACTAGCTTGCAAAGTACTCTATATATTAAATTAGAAATGATTTCTCTGGGGGTTTCTTTAAAATTTTTACTGATATTTATGCTTTAGAATATAATGACATTTCTTGCCTGACTAAATTTGGGAACCTAATTAATCGTTGTATCAGGACTCTAATTGCTAAAGTACTTAGTGTAATATGCATCAAACATTAACAAATTGTTGCCTAACCAGCTGGGTTGCACCTGCAATTATGCATGTTTGGATATAACTGATTGTCACAATTTCACCCATGGAGAAGTCAATGTTTGGTTCTCTTCTCTCAGTGGTAAAAGGTTCTAGCCGCTAATGGGCCATAAAGTTACATAAACTCTAGTTCCATTTATAGGATATTAACCTTGCTCATATTCAAATGTCTGTTTAGTTGCTTTGTAAATACAAATACATTGTAGTTGTTTTATAAAAATCATTTGTTGATATCAATGCCAAGTGTACTTTCTGGATACAAATTTCCTAAACATGTTGCCAGATTTTAATGGCTAAAGCATACCTCACCTTCCTCTTGCTTTGAGAAATTCTGAAGATGAAATAAAATAGCGGAGTAGAAAAGTTTATATCTTCAAACTTGCTGAAAAGTGCCTAGCAGCAGTATCCCAACTCAAACCGCTGAAACCATATAAAGAGAAAATTGACAAGTGGGGCAAAAATGTCACATAGAGGCCATTTTTAGAACACTTAAGATCTACCAAAAACTTAACTTTGGGGACATATTTAGGTTTATACAGCTTTTATTTTAAATTACCTTTTTTTCAGGTTAAAAAAGAAAAGTGCACTTAACAGAGCATTGTGTGCTTTTCAATATGCTCAGCATTTTTGCCTACCTTTAGGAGGTAATTTTTCCTCATAGCTGACCATTTCCCCTGTTATATTGGAGAAAACAAAAATAAATTGAAAAATTTATATAAAATATTTTAAATATGTATAAATATGCACACTAAGTTATATATATTTATTATATAAATAAACATTAGAAAACAAGCAGAACAACTTCAACATAAATAGAATATCCTAATGCATTTGTACACTCACACAAAAATATGAATTAATGCAAATATAGATATATGTTGATTTAATCAAGTATATGGCTGTTAACCCCCACATCTGTCAGTTTGTCATGCTGTAGGGACTTTCATGTTGCTGTGAGGCCAAAATCTATGTCCCCAGTATTTTGTATATGAGCAGGGCTCCCTATGGTGGATAGGTTTCAGCTGAGCTTCCAAACTAAGACAGACTAGGGAGAAGGACTCAGAAGCCCACTCCCAAAACAATTAGCCATTGAACACCCTGTGAATAGCAGAGAAACATGTCAAATGTAGTGCTGGAAAATGAACTTTTCAGGTTGGAAGGCATTCAAAAGAAGGCTGAGGAAAAGTTGCCTCCTCAAAGAAGAATTGACTTTAATGATGGGAATGGAGTATAGACCCTGGGACCTCCATTTGCTGATGTGGCACAACTCAAAATGAGAAGAAACATGGAAGTTTCAACAAAAGGCTTAAATATTAAAAAAACAATTGTGTGCACATTACAGTGTCAGATAGGGCTGCTATAGGTTGGACCTGACATGAGGGTATTGAAAAAAAGCACTGATGTTAAAGTGAGTGCTATGATATCAAAAAGGAATGACTAAGCAACATGACAGGAATGAAAAAGGAATAAATATTGACTATTCACAGATCAACTCAGCTACTTTGCTCACTAATTGACATATCACCCCTATAAAAGAAATTCCTTACCCCCTATTTAACATAGGGAGAACTGAGGCTTAGAGATTATACATAGTAAGTTCAAGATCACACATTTAAATATGTGTCAGTCAGATTTCAATACAAACAGATGGAAATCAGACCAAAGGTCACACATATGATAAGCAATACAGATTCCATAATGTTATGGCAAGTGGCTCATTGATATTTATATCTATTAACTCATTTTTAGGTTTATTGTTATAGATATATAGATACACAGAATCATGTGGCTTACACATGTGCCACCCTGGCATCCTATCTCCTCAGATCTCAAAAGTTAAGCAGAGTCAGGCCTGGTTAGTCCTTGGACGGGAGAACTCCTGGGACTACTGGGTGCTGTACCCTTGAGAGAAGGACATGGCAACCCACTCCTGAAACAACCAGCCATCAAAAACCCTGCAAATAACAGTCAAGCACTGTCAGACATAGTGTAGGGCATGCCACATTGTTGGGTACCATTTCATTCTGTTGTACATAGGGTTACCCTAATCCGAACCCAACTCAAAGGCAGATAACAATAACAATAGAAAGATAAGTACATGTGAATAGGCATAAGGATACCTAGCCTACCAACATTTTAGAATTTTTAAAAACAAGTGAAATAGTATATAATGGTGTGTAGATGTGTAGTTATAACTGTTCCTAATCTGTAAGTATATCAATTTCTAATTTATATCTATAAAATATAACTATACATTTATTTGTGTTTATTTTGTAGATTCAAAAATAGTAAATGACTTTTAAGTCAAAGGGCTGCTAAGTAGTCTACCTGAGGAGCAAGATCAGATATTTTCCATTTGGGACACATATATAAAACATTCCAGAATAAAATTAAAGTCTTGTTGTTGTTGTTGTTGTTGTTGTTGTTGTTGTTGTTGTTGTTGTTAGGTGCCCTCGAGTTGGTATCCAACTCATAGTGACCCTACATACAACAGGCGAAACACTACTGTCAGTGCTTCTCTGATGTTCATAGGGTTTTCAATGGCAGATTGATTATTGGGAGTGGGTTGCCAGGTCCTTCTCCCAAGCTTGCAGTATCTGGTGTTCCCAGCCATCTCCCATCCAAGTACTAACCAGGCCAGACCCTGCTTAGCTTCCGAGATCTAATGGGATCAGAGGCCACAGAGCTATGGCTGCAGGCAATGTCTTGTTAGTCTCACATAAAGATTCAAATTCTTATCTCATGACCATCTTACTCTGTAACCTGGATGTAATAACTAATATTTCTGATCTTCAATTTCTTCATTTTGTAAAGTAGACATAATTAAATCATTTGACAATATTTATTGAGTATCTATTGTGTTCTAAGACAATGTTCTAATCCAGGAGACATTTCACTAAACAAAACTCAGAAAAAAACATCTTTGTTTCTGATGTTTACACACAAGTGGGAGAAATGAGCAATACGTAACAAGTCCAACAAATAACTAATAATTTACCCTGGTAGAAGGGTATAGACATCATGGCAAATGATTCACACTAATTTGATACATTGTGACTGGGAAATTAGATGAACCATACAACATGACTAGGATAAGATTCAGTACACAGGAATCACACATTCATATGTGACTCATCATTCCCTTCCTACTCAATAAACCCTGAATCTCTTTCCGTTTGCCACACTTTTTCCCTAATGGCAACATATGAAGTACTTTCCAGAATTGCACAGCTTCTTTAAAACTGCAAATCCCTGAGTCCCCAAGCTATTAAAAAAATCTGAATCAAGAACCTCAGCTTCTACAGATGTGAGTAGTAAAAATAATGAAGAACAGAATTTAACATGAAATCCCTGCAGAAATCTTCTATGTGCCAAAAAACCAAAACTTTGTGAGAGACAATGATCAACACAAAGAGATTCATAATTATTCCAATGCAGGATAATATACCGTATGCCTGTCCAGAACTGGGCACAACATGATACTGCCTAAGTGGTTTTGTTAGTACACCCTATTGGGCCTAGGTACAGAACTGAAAGGCATATGGTACAATTCAGCCCGCCACATGAACTTCCAGGTTTTCATTGTGTTCTGTCATATTATTTCACTATCATTTTTGATTTGGATGTGCAAAATGGTTTTTCAATAACAATCAAGACCTCACTGAGAATGCCACAAAAAAACAGAGATAACTTCACTTTGCCTTGACTCAAGGTTGTGTGGGTCTTTCATACTGCTGCTGGCTTTGGATTTTGAAGGTCCAGACCATTCCGAAAATGATATGGAAATTACTGTGCATCCGGTGGGCTGAGACATGTTACAAATGCTCCCTATAAAAAGCAAATCAATAAAAAATATTCTTATGGATCATGGTTAGGGACACATTTGCAATTTTTGGCTGTGGATACTCCTTTAAGAGTTGGATGAGCTTGATTACATACTCATCCATCTGTGTATTCATTCAACAAACATTAGGTAAATATCTGCTCCATGTCAATCAAGGGCTAGGCTCAGAGAATACAAGATGTAACATATTTCCTAAGAAGTTCAAATTCTTAAAATATGGTGGGAAATACATATGTGTTAAGACATAATTTAGTAGTGTGGAATGCCATAAAGTAAGTGGGGGAAAATTGTCCTCAGCAAACACTAAAAAAAGGTAATGACTAACATGATCTGAACAAAATTGAATGTTTCACATAGGAACAATGACAGATCAGGTGAACAACCAAATAGAATTTAGTGGGTATAAAAGAAATTAGAATGCCATTCAAGGCAAAAGAAACATAACCATGGAGACAGAAGGCATGAGAATATGTACTGTAATAAGTCCTTTGTCAATTATTTAGTAGAAAAAAATTATTTTGTGGGTGGAAATGACTGGAGGCTGGTCTGGTAGACTATACAAGATGATGAATACTGAAGATACCGTTTTGAAGAGCTTGAAATGTAGGTACAGATAATGTGAAGCCAATAAAAACATAGTAAGCAAAAGGAAGATTTTATTGGTCCTGAGGTTCTCTACTCATATTGTGTAGACGTATTATTATTGAAATATCTGCCATATTGATGGGAAGTCATGATGTACATTATGTCTCCAGTTGATTTTCAGATCAGAACTGCTCCAAGGCTCTGAGAAGGTCTGGCTAGAGCAGCTTGAAAGTGAGAACTGGAAGGAAGGAAAGTGAAGAATTATATATGGGTATATGTGTGTGTGTGTGTGTTTTCTTTCAGTCATGAGTTCACTTAAAAACAAACACACACAGCTGCTAGGCATAGTGGAGCTTGTCTGTAATGCCAGAACTCCAGAGGCTGAGGAAGGAGGATCGACTCAAGTTCAAAGCCAGCCTGACCTATAAAGTGATTACCAGTCCAGCATGGCCGACTCTGTGAGACCCTATCTCAAACAACAATAAATAAATTAATTAATAAATTAATAATAAATAAATAAATAAATCCCACAATTATTGTGTACATAGGAAAAAGAGCAAGGAAGTTTTATTTTTGTTTGTTTGTTTTATTTTGTTTTATTTACATCCTAATAATTAACCACAGGTAAAAAAGAAATCATATTAAGTTCCTGGCATCTACTAGGTACTCAGTAAATATGTATTGAATTAAACAATAAATTATGTTAGATATTTCAGTTCTATACAATGAAATTCTTATCAAAATATGGTCTTAATATTTTGTTCAGTACAGTAATGACAGTTTTCTAGGAAAATAATCACAATTAAGAAAAGTATCCCCAGGTTTTATGATTTTCCTCCCAATCAAAGAAGAGAAGCATCATTTACTATTCTTGAAAATTCTGAAGGAATGTTTGCAAGTTTTTGAAACTATTAATCTAAGTAAATATACCATTACCTATTTTACAATAAAATTAATTCTGATTCAAAAAGATTATTAAGGAAAGAAACATTGAGGGGAGAAAAATACCAAATAGTAGAACAAAAAATGTAGAACAAATGTATCACACCAGAAGCATTGAAGACTTTAGGAAGAGAATTTTTTTTTGTTCCTACTCTGACTTAGGTTTAACTATGAAGTTAGTTTTTAATATTGTCCATTTAAATTCCTTTCTAATATTAGTGTGAAATATAGTGAGTTTTATTATAGCATTGCCATACAATTATATCATGTACTTTGCTCATATGTACACCCTCATTACTCCCCATGTTGCTCCTATTCCCTTCCAACATGTCCTTCCCCCCTCCACATATATTCCCATATATTTTCTAATTTTATACGCATATATACCAAAGGTGCCAAAAATGTAGACACATTTTAAAAGATGTTATCTTTGTATTATGTTTTGAATTTGAATTGAATTGCAGTATCAATGTGTTGCATGATCTTTGCTTAGAAGGTAGTGTCAATAAAATGAATAACAGTGCCACAATGTGACAGGTAGGGTAGTCAACAAAAATTGTGGAAGAATGGTTGTTGTTTGAGGAGCATAAGGCCATATTAAAATGTAATTGGAAATGTGAAAGCATTGTGGAAGTACAACAACAATGGACATGTGAGTCAGTAACAGAACCTAAGGATTGCACACATTCATGTTAAATCTGAGAGCATCTTACTTGGCATATGAAAAAGGGAAGATCTGGGAGGTCTCACACAGGAAGAAGTCCTTTTTCTTCTGCTATGATGTTGGTACAGTTTATATACTCACCACGGAAATCTACCAGTGTGCACGTGAAACAAGATTTAGCAGAACAAACATTTGGCACATTCTTAAAACAACAAAATGGAAAGTTTCTATCCCAAGATGTGTATTCATTTTTTGGCACCATCTGTATGTATAATTTTTTTTCTAAAATCTAACTTCCATATATGAGAGAGAACATGTGGCATTTGTCTTTCTGGGACTGGCTTCGCTTAAAATAATGATCTCCAGTTCCGTCCATTTTCCTGCAAATGACTTAATTTGATTCTTTTTTATAGCTGAATATTGCCCTGCAGAGTAGAGATCAGAGCAATTAAGTAGCAACTCATAGTAACTGAAAGCACAGTTGGAAAGAAGCCCTTAAAGGGTCTGAGGTAGGATCTGAAAAAGAAAGGCAGGTCTTAAAAAGTGAGGGTTCCTGCTAATGGCAAAAATAGTCCTCTAGACACGAATCATATTGTTAGAATATTGTGATATTTGACTATGAGACTTTTCCTCCCTAATATGATAAAGATAGATTGTCCCAGATGATCAAAGACGATGATAAAACTTCATGATAGTTTTGTGTGACTTTGTTTTTCTTTTTGTTTTTAATTCCCCCCCACACACTCTATGTATTTCTCTTTACCTCTAGTTCTTAAAAATACAATGTTGTGGTTTCTGGATGACTGTGTGCTAAATCCTTTGACTTTCTCTAGGCAAAACAATACCTGAACATTTCCAGATCCTCTTTATGATCAAGAAAATATGCTTTGTAAGAAATGCTGCATATCTAATGTGATATATAAATGTGGCTATTATCCCTGGCAGTGTGAACAGATCAGCCAACTCCAAAATCATTCTGATGTTGCCTTACTCATTACCTTCGCCTTGTAATAATTACAAAGAGTTTCTTTATCTTGCTGTTGTGGAATTAACAAATGAAAAGAAAGTTTGTGTTGACACTTATTCAGTAGCCACTCATGCTAGGTACAATGATTGTTGTTGTTGTTAGGTGCCCTCAAGTCGGTATCCAACTCATAGCGACCCTCTGTCCAACAGGGGAAACACTATTGTCAGTGCTTCTCTGCTGTTCATAGGGTTTTCAATGGCAGATTGATTTTTGGGAGGGGGTTGCCAGGTCCTTCTCCCAAGCCTTCAGTATCTGATGTTCCCTGGCGGTCTCCCATCCAAGTACTAACCAGGCCTGACCCTGCTTAGCTTCCGAGATCTGACGGGATCGGATGCCACAGGGCT
>VMDO01013379.1:45921-58720 GCA_007922755.1 Pedetes capensis
ATATATATATATATATATATATATATATATATATTTGTTGTTGTTGTTGTTGTTGTTGTTGTTGTTGTTAGATACAGGGGAGTCAGTGTCCAACTCACAGAGGCCCTCCGTACAACAGGCAATGCACTAATGTTAGTGCTTCTCTGCTATTCATAGGGTTTTCAGTGGCTAATTGTTTTTTGGCAGTGTGTTGCTGGGTCCTTCTCCCAAGCCCACAGCACCTGATGCTCTCTGGTAGTCTTTCATCCAAGTACTAACCAGGCCCAATCTTGCTTAGCTTCCAAGATCTGAAGGGATCGGATGCCACAATGGTACCACTGCAGGCTAGGCATTATATAGCTAGACACACATATTCTTCATCACTAGTTTTCTCAAAAACCTTGAAAGACAATAATTAGAGCCTCTCTTTTATACAAGAATAAACTTAATCTTTCAAAGATGAACCATTTTGGATAGAGAAAACCACAAGCAGTCAAGGGATATGATTGAAAATTTAGGTCTATGAGACCAGACTGGAGTCCATATTTTATTTATTTACTTACTTATTTATTTATTTATTTATTCAGTACTGGAGGGTTGTTACCAAGGGCCTCATGCATACCAAGCAGGTGTTGTATCACTGAGCTATACTCCTAGATCATTTTTAAAAAATTTTATCTTGAGGCTGGCTTTTGCTAAGTTGCACAAGCTGCCTCTGGCCTAGAACTTGACATACTCCTGCCTTAGCTCCCCAAAAGGCTGGGATTGCAGGTATGTGCCATGGTACCCAACTCTGTTGTTGTTGTGCGTGTGTCCTTCAATATATTGAAAAAAAGTTTAAAACAAAAATTTTGAATGTCATTCAAGATCTCTGTGCAAATATTGCAATGTCATGATCTGGTTTCCAGCCAACTACAAAGGAGGTATGGCAGACACACTAGGGCAGACATCTCACATGGCTCTCCCACTGCTATTTATGTAGCTTTCATTGGAATAAATTTACCTGTCAAATTTTGTCTTTCATCTCTGAATGTCCAGTCACTTTCCCCGAAGCACTGAAAGAATTTGAATTATGTAAAGTAATGTAAGAAGTTCAAAGACAGACTCAGTTATTTTCATCCAGGTAAAGTCTTTTATGTATTTTGGGCATGTAGTCAGGAGACACCAATGCCTGAAGAAGGATATCATGGTTGGGAGAATGGCAGGTCAACAGAAAAAATGAAGACCTTCAACTAGATGTATTGACACATTGTCTGCAACAATGGATTTAAACATAAATAAAATCATGTGCTTGGCACAGAATTGGAGAGTATTTCGTTCTGTTGTACATAGGATCAGTATCAGTCAGACCTGAATTGAGTCATCTAACAACAACAAGACATCTCTTTTTAAAGTAAATTGAATTAAAATTGTGCTTTTTCCTGGATAACATTGGCCAAATTCTCATTAAGATTTATCCCATTTTGGTTACTACCATCATCATCATCCCCTCATCCTGATGTTTATCGTCATCACGAATCTTGCTTCCTGCATATGCTGTGTTAAGGTTGTGCATCCTCAAGATGCTCCTTATGATCATGTAGTAATCTCCTAAAATACAGATTCCTTGGCCCTACACCAGGTATAATAAGCTAGAAACTCAAAAAATGAGATCGTGCAATGTGGCTTTTAACGTGACAAGAGAATCCACTGGCATTTAGAACTTAGAAAGCATGTTCACATACTTTATCCATCTTTCTAATTGTCTTTTATGGGAAAGAAAACTGATAGAATTTTAGAGAGTTAAGGAGAATTTTCCAAGACCAGAAAGGCTTAAACTTCAGATTATCTATGCCCAACCACAATATCCTATCCATTCTTCCTTTTGCCAAATGACTTGTGTAAAGGCCAAATGCTAAAGAAACGGTCCCCTACCTTTTTGCGAGGGATTGCTTTCACAGAAGACAATTTTTTTTTCATAGATGGGGAGGGTATTGGTTTCAGGATGATTCAAGCCCATCATATTTACTGCATAAATATCGATGATGCTTCATCTGCTTACCCACTGTTCACCTCCTGCTCTGCTGCTCAGTTTCAAACAGGCCACAGAATGGCCTGGGGTCTGAAGGCTGGGGAACCCTGTGCTAGAGAATCATGGTAGTGGGTAGGACTTATCTATAAGCACAGAGGGAGTTGATTGGTTATACCTCCTGCAAGGCTTTATTGAGAAGTATAGTGAAGCTGCATTTCAGCTGAGGGAGTGTGATGAATTGTTTTTGATATGCCCATGGAAACATCACAGAATAACACACACACACACGTAGTGTTTACTAGTTGTGATATGCACTGTGCATTTCCAACTTCTTCCAGTAAAAGAAGTCTCTTCTTAGGTAATTGTAGTTTATTTCTACCTGATTTTCCACCAAAGTCTCAGTAATTTCATGCCAGTGTTTTTTCATAGCATTTTTATAAACTCAATCAAATATTAGTCCACTCCATATCTACAGCTGGCATCTACTAATACTGAAGAAAAACAAAGATAAAAATTGGTTCCACTAGGAAATTATGCTGCTAATATTAAAAAGTTAAGCAATCTTCTCTTCCTTCCCCCAAAACTTCAAGCAGCAATTTCCAGCAAATGTATAGGAAAGTGGAAATTATCAATTCCATGTTTTATCCACTCAGGAATATAATATTCCTTCAAAGTATGACTCGTTTAATACACAGAACCTTTAGTTGAGCCAAAGTCAATGTACTTTTTTTTACTTTTTCTAAGAATCCATAAGTGAAAGCACCTAGATTATATAGACATAGAGAAATATGCACACATATACAAATATCAACACCCACAAACATACCTAAAAATTAATATAGCAATCTGTCCTCTTATTTTTACATTTATAAGGCTGCAGGTTGTCATGTGAGATGTAAGTATTTTCTGTAGATAAGTATCTGCTTTCAAATAGTGGTTCTGACTATAGTAGTTTGTCCTTATGAAATCATCATAATATGTACATATATACACATACAAGATCACAACTATCCTGTGGGGTAATTGGATTATCTATTTGCACTAAATGGGAAAAAATATTCTAACACTGTTTATGCAAGGTTATATAACTAGTAACTGCCAGATATGGGGTAATTGAAATCTAAGTTTTTCATTCTCTAAAATACATTATTTTTCCATTATACAACCATATTGTTATTAGGTGCTGTCCAGTTGGGTCCCACTCATTGTGACCCTTAGCTGGTTTTCAAACCTGTAAGAGTCAAAGAGAGATTGAGAAAGGCAAAGAAATCCTTTACAAATAAGATGATGTTAGAATTCTGGAAGGCTTATTTTGTAGCAGCACTAGCAGCACAGCATACTTTGTGTGCTCTGACATTTTCAAGGAAATAATGGAATTTTCTAGGACTCCTGAACTACCCCTTGCTATTTTGTGATTGTATGATCAGTTACTTAAAAACAAACAATAAAGGGATAGAAAAAAGGAAGAGAAAGTAAAAGGATAGAAATATGTATGGTATACTGTAGACAATTTATATAGTAATAATTAATGGGTAAGAGTATGTAAAAGTTGAGTTTTTTTAGTATATTTTATTCATTCTTTCCATGTATTTTGGGAGCTCAGTATTATCACATATAGCATCTCATTTAATCCTCATAATAATTTCAACAAAGAAAGAGGAAAAGTAAAGAAAGAGGACAAAAATGAGGAAGAAGGAAGACAAAATATAATTTTCCCAATCTGGCACAGTGACACACCATAATCCCAGCAACTCAGGAGGCACCAGCAGGGGATCACAGATTTGAGGCTAGATGCAACCTGTGCAATTCAGTGAGACCCTATCTCAAAATAAAAAAGGAAATATGGGCTAAGAGTGCAGTTCAGTGGTAGAGTGCTTACAAAACATGCATGCGACCCTGGGCCCTGGGTTCAACCTCCAGGACCACACACACACACACACACACACACACACACACACACACACACACACACACTAGATTATGATTGCTTGATTCAGAAAAACAAAAACAACTCAGAATTTGATTTGAAGTAAATGCTTACTTCAGAAAATGTGTAAGATATTCACCTATTCATTTGCAATAGGATATTTAGCAGCTTTTATTAGGCAACTTTATAAGGCAGAGAGACCCTGGTGTGCCAGGTAGATATAATTTCCCTGTGTTTAAAAGGAACAGTAAATGGTAAACATGTAAAAAACCAAGAAGCACTGCTGAGTGACCTTGGAGAGGATTGCCTTCAGCAGCAGACTGGAGAACATTCCCATCATTATCAGGAACTAGGAGCACCTGGCTGTTGGAATAATCAGACTTTGGAGGACATTTTCACAGAGGCGACTCCTGGGTGCCAATCTCTCACTGAGTCACTATGGCACCAGGTGCTTTTGATTATGTGAGAACAAGTGAGATCTACCTGGAGGCATCTCGTGACTCCAGCTAGAGGTATTAAAATCCTTGACAAGGTAAAATAGTGTATTAAGAGCTTTGCTGCTTAGGAGCCTCTTAACTGAGAATCCACAACCATGCCAGGGCCCTGTTATTTCACTGGAGACATTAAATGACATGGCTCTTCTCAGTGTGTCTGCAAGGTCATTAATTTTGTGTTTGAAATGGAGGGGGCTAGCTTTTGAGTTGTCAAGAGAATTTCACAAAACCCTGAATAAAAAAGTTCATGTTTTCTCTTTTAAGATTTAAGATTTTATGAAAAAGATGATTGATTGGCTTTGTTCAATGTTACAATTATAGGAACTCTTCAGTGTCATGGTCTGAATAAATCAAAGTAATCAAGAATTTTTTGAAAGTCCCCACTGCAATATAATTTAAAAAGTAACCTTCCATAATAGCATGAACAAAAAGCATAATTCATACAAATGGTACACTATCACTGTGGGTACACTCTATATTGTTCTAACTTTAACCATATCTACATGCCCTAAAACTAACATGAATGTAATAATAGAATCCAAAAAGAATCCTTTTGTGAAGTCATTATCTAACTTCTCTGCATGCTTTCACTTTCACAAACTTTCACATCTAAAATAGATTCTGTAACCAGACCCATTGCTTAAAATGACAAAATTAATGGTTACAGAGATTGAAAACTATTCTTAAGATCATACTTATTGTTTAAATGAGACAACTGAAGATTATGTAAATTTCCTATGGTCACACAGTTAGTAAAAGACAAGTCTGACTATAGATTCAAGAATCCAGGCCCAATTTTCTTAAACCTAAGTTTATTATTTAATAGCTCTTTAGTTATTAACTTTGTCAAGATATAATCATATTTTTCCAAAATACAGTGTTAAGTAAAGTATGTCTTATTTAGTTGTTGGGGATAACACTGTTGCTTTCTACCATGACATCCTTTCCTTAAGACATATAAGAAATTTTATTTTAAATAACTAGAGTTTAAGGATTCCTACAACATGCCTTAATTTGTCCCTTCATTTAGCTTCAATAGGATTTGGAATTCCAATTCAGAAAGGTAGAGGAGCAATTAGAAATGATATCTGAAAATCTTCTTCTTTTAATTTTTTAGCTTCTTATTTTAAATATACTAGTTACGCCTTTTCAAAGTGAATATACATATCCTTGTTGTTGTTGTTGTTGTTAGGTGCCGTCAAGTCGGTATCCGACTCATAGCGACCCTCTGTACAACAGGGGAAACACTATTGTCAGTGCTTCTCTGCTGTTCATAGGGTTTTCAATGGCAGATTGATTTTTGAGAGGGGGTTGCCAGGTCCTTCTCCCAAGCCTACAGCTTCTGGTGTTCCTAGGCGGTCTCCCATCCAGGTACTAACCAGGCCAGACCCTGCTTAGCTACCGAGATCTGACAGGATCGGATGCCATAGGGCTACAACTGCAGGCTTTATACATATCCTAGATACATACAAAATAGAGTGGGTAATTCTGATTCCAATATTTTCCCTATATTCACTCGGTACTTAAAGGCAGTTGTGGGACCTGGAGATTACATGTTGGTTTTCCCTCACTGGTTCAAATTGTAATTTAGTAGCTGGAAAAAAAAAAAGGAAAAGGTTTCCTACAACAGATTTTAAATCCCAAACTACTACTTTACATCTTTCAGGTAATTTTGGAATGAGGCAGTGGATATATTAAATGTTCACCATCTCATAAGCAATTCGTATACACTAACCACTAGGGAAACTCAGTAATTGCTGAACAGAATAAGATATATGTTTCCAATTTAGAAGAACAAAAACTACAGTAGAGAAGGAGTGTAAAATAATGTACAGAAATCTTCACAGGGCTATATACTAGCATCAAACAAACAAAGAAACAAACAAAAAATAGAAAAAAATCAAGCTCAATTGTCCCTAGGCCATGCATGGCTCTAGTCATTGCTGGGAATTTCTGGTTCTGATAGAGAATGCAATGAATCCACCTTGGAGAGTGATGGTCTCACTTTTACTCTACAATCCAGAGCCTTGTTGTTGTTAGGTGCCATTGAGTCGAGTCCGACTCATAGCGATCCTATGTAAAGCAGATCAAAACGCTTCCTGATTCTGTGCCAGGCACACCATCTTATTTATATTTAAGCCCATTGTTGCAGACACTGTATCAATCCATCTGGTGGAGAGTTTTCCTCTTTTGCCTTGACCTGCCACTCTCCCAAACATGATGTCTTTCTCCAGGGTTTTCTCTCTCCTGACTACATGTCCAAAATATGTAAGATGCAGTCTGGCCATCCTTGTTTCCAAGGAGCACTCTGATTGCACTTCTTCTAGGACAGATCTGTTGGTTCTTTTGACAGTCCATCATATATTCAATAGACATCTCCAGCAGCTGTGATGGTGCATGCCTGTAATCAACTTGCTGAAGAAGTTGAGGCAGGAGGTTTGAGAGCTCGATGCCAGCCGGAGCCAGAAGAAAGCCAGAGCCTAGGGGTCAAAAGAGGACTGAGCAGGGAGGAAATCCATTAAGCAATGTAACTTCACCCTCCTGTTAGTAAAAATAAAAACACTCTATTCTTTTTGCTAGAAGTAGGGGGATTTCAAAAAGTAAATGAGGTTATAATGTAAAATGTCACTATATTCTTTAAAGCACAGTAGCAATTGTCAATGAGGAAAAGTCAGCCAGAAATATCATAAAGCTAATTAAACTTATGTCAGAAGATAAACTAATTAGGACACCAGTGTACAGAGATATGTCATTGTGTCATCCTAGAAAAAAAGGAAAGAAGAAAGCCTTGATATGCCCCCAAAAGTTCAATGAAATAGAGAATTGCATACAATAGCAGGGAAGCAAATTAATTACTGCCTCACTCAACACTGACAGAGAGCATAAAAGCAGAACTGCTAGAGATATATTTGAAGATTTTTAAAAAGCCTATTATGACTTGAATCTAAAAATGCCCTCTAAAAGTCATATGTTTGAATGCTTGGTCCCCAAGTGATGATGCTGTTCTAAGAGGCTATGGAACTTTGGAAGTTGGGACCTGGTTTTGCAGAGGTGGGTCACTGGGGGGTAGGCTTTCAGAGGTTTCACTTGGACCCCCTGTTCCAGTAACCTCTCCCTGCCTCCGACACTACCATTGCGTGAGGTCCCTGACCGACTTGCCTCACTGCAATATCTGCCCTGCCTCTGTGGACTGAAATCCTCTGAAATGGGAGCCCCAATAAATCATTCCACCCATAAGTTTGTTTTTGTCAGTATTTTGCTACAGTGACACACAAGCTGACTTACACAATGCCTTCAAATATGTAAAGGTTTTAAGTATCAGTTAAAAACAGATTTTTAAAAACTTCCTTTTTCAGCTAGCAGTTGCTCAAAATGATTCCTTATTTTCTCTGGACACCTGAGGGAAGTCACTTAAGTCCCAGGAAAGCAAGATGGATTGATCCATAGACAGACAAATAGATAGATAGATATTAAGACAGGGTTTCACCATCTTGCTCAGGCTGGTCTGGAACCCCTGGGCTCAAGTGATCCTCTTATCTCAGTCTTCTAAGTAGCTGGGACGAAAGGAAAATGCTATGGAGCTTACTTGAAGTCCCGGGAAACTATAGAAAGAAAGTCCTACCAAAACCTGTGAAATCCTGACAGCAGGTATACTTTCAAAGGTTGGAGACCTAAACACTATAAAATTCATTTGCATGGGTGCTGACAAGCTTCACTGTGAGGGGAGAAAACAGGAGGAACATTACAGCTCTTCAATTTCTGAAATCCATTTTTGTGCAGGAGCTACCCATTCAGTCATGTCTTTGCAAATTTCTCAAGCTGCATCCACATAAAACAACAAAATTGGGCATTGTCAGCAGTAAAAGGAGCATTTTCAATACATCAGTCAGAAAATAAGCACATTTGAAAACCAGACTTAAGAAAAGGTCAAATGGGAGGTTCTAGAAACACACCGGAAGCTCTCACGTGAACACTTGTATCTATCTATTTGGGAGTTAATATACTGCTGACTGCCACAAACTTGCATTTTACATGATTCCTGCTCATTTCATCTCCCATAACAAAATTTAATTAAATATTTTTACATCTGGCTTTTTGATATGCTTTTGAAACTTTTATAATAATTCCCTTAAGACTTGAGTATTTCTGAAAAAAATATATGTATGAGTATAAAGAACTTTGCTAGAAGTCACCACGGTTAATTACAGTAAAACAATCTTGGTGATTGGTATCATGTATAAAGTTAATTGTCTCATTAACCTTAGCCATTGTAATCTAGTCCCATTTTAAATGAGAATCAAAAGAGGGCCCAAAGATGAGAAATAAGTAATGACATCAAAATAGTGCATATTCCTCCACTGTGATCTTTAAGATTTAAATCCATGTCTCTTCAGGTTAATAAAAAATAAATGCTATGATGTCAAGATGATGGATTGATAGAAAACTATCCTTACAGTTTTAATGGCCTCTTGGGGTATTTTATCACTATTATAATCTCTGTTCACCATTTCTATTTCTAGGCAACAGAAAATTAAATAATTACTTGAAATGGAAGAAACAAGTCCCGTCAGCATTCCATAGATCTCTTGAGATGGACAATAGAGAACTTCTGGAAATGTGGTAGCTGGTGTCCATAGGGATGGCCAAGCAAGAGTCACTGAAACATGATAAAGTGTCAGGTCTGACCAGCATTAAGGAGGCAGGATCATGTGTTAGCAAAGATTTATTGATGTTCCTCCAGAAGCTGAAAATCTGAAATCTAAAGATTTTAAGATGATTGAAGAACTCAAGTGATTGAATAGAAATTGATTATGGTTTAGCAGATTATGGTTTAATTATATTTTGAACCATATGTTGGTAACTAAATATTGTCCTTTATTCTTCTAAATTGGAAATATATATCTTATTGTGTTCAGCAATATTCTTATCTCATTTATGTTTTATCAGCCCAGATATATGCCAAAATAAAATAATACAGTGTTAAAATAAGAAAGCTATCATTAGTCAAACACTTACTGAATAAGTAAACATCAAAGAAATATTTATTTATTTGTGGCGAGTAGTCCACTTACTAGTATAATTTTACTTAATCCTCATTGTACCCTAGCAGGTAATTTGTTTTCATTATTTTGAAGAAGATGTTGAGATTAATGGGCTCAACTTTGCATGGTCTTTTCTCATGTTAAGAAAATGTATATTGTTGTTGTATAGACTATGTGTATTATTCTAACTGAAAAAAGAAAAGCATCATTCTAACTGAAAAAAGGAGAAGAATGAAACTAGAAAGAATAGCAGCATGACACACATGTGACAACTTCTGTTTTCCCTTTGCAAACTGGTCACATGTGACCTGGCACACAATTGTGCACTAGTCTCAGCACAATAAAACATGTATCCCGTTGCCTTAGGAAGGAGCAAGGATGTGTGTATAGGGAGAATTTAGAAGACATGATAAAGAAATGGGAATCCAGAGAGATTCTTTTTTCTGTAGAGACAGAGTAGGAAATTGGATGCTAGTTTTCTTAAGTATCTGGTTTTATTTTCATCTAATTCAGTGGATCTTTGGTGATGTGCTCTTTCTAGAAGTGGTAGTATGACAGAGCTTAATATAAAAAGCTTTTATTAGTAAGAATAATTGTACAATATATTCTTTTAAAAGGGAATTCTACATATTTTATGCAATGTAAACCTTTTTGAATGTCTTAATTAAAAACCATGGTCATTTCATAGTTAAAATAGAATTTTTTTCTAAGTTCTCAATAACCAAGCACTACTGTTTTCCTAGAGAAGAAAATTTATATAAGAAACCTGGGTTGGGTAAGGAATTTTCAAAGAAAACTTGAAAATCCAACAAACTGAAGGAAGTCTCTGGGGAAGGAGGGGCAATGACCTTTTTTCTCTCATTAGAGCTCATCTCAAATGGGGAGAGGGAGAGAATCCTGAATCTTCTACAATAAAGGTATTTGATGAACAAAAGCCCAATTGCTTCGAACATTGATTTTGCAATACACCAATGACTCTTTAGGTATAAAAGGGATGGTTGGTAAGATCTCTGCCATTGTTCCTTTGTTATCTATTATTCCCTTATTACCTTTTGATGGTGTCCTCTGCTATCTTCTCAGGCCCTTGTTTCCTATTCCCATTCTCTCCAACTTTCATCTCTTTTTGTATCCTGGTCATCCTTCTTTCTTATCAATTCTTGTTGTTAGATGCCTTTGAGTTGAGTCTGACTCATAGGAACCCCCTATGTACAGAAGAACAAAACACTCCCTGACACAATTCCTTGCCAGGCATCATGTCAGTGCTTCTTGATTGTTTTCAGGATCGTTTTGGGAGTGAACTGCCAGGTCCTTCTCCCATTTTTGTGGTGCTGGGGATGGAAGTCAGGGCCTCAGAGAGCACAGAGCAGCACTCTGCCAAATGAGATAAACCCCAATCCATATGAAAATAGCTCTACAAAGAAGAAAATTAGTTGTCTAAAGGGCTAGCCCAAAACTAGGCCCAGACATGGTGGCATATGCCTGCAATCTCAGAAGTGTAGTTGAAGCAGGAGTATTGTGAGTTTGAGTCCAGCCTGGGCTACCTGTTGAGTTCAAGGCCAGCCCAAAGATCATAGGGAGGCATTGTCTTAAAAGAACAAGCCAAAACAAAAACAAAACTAATGAATGAATGAATAAACAAATACATTTAAAAAATAGAAATAAGTCATTTTTCAGTGAAAATGAACTAACTCAGTCAGACAACGGTATGCACAAGTGTCTATCACTGATTCAGTCAGCACTTACCAGAGGATCAAGTTGTGATAATACAACTTAAGCCCAACATTTCAGCAATTGCTTTGGAGATGGTCACATATCAGGGAAGAATGTGCCAAATAAGGTAGGTGCTCGATTTTATGTCTTTAGCATACTCTTGCCTTGTATTTATAGAATTATGCAATCAATAAGGACGTATTGAGAATGTCACACACTCTATATCATCCTGTGGAGTTTTAGAAGGTGATTAGTGTATATTACTTCAATATATCTTATATTTTTCCTCCATTGTGTAGAGGTTTTCTTACAGTGTGCTGAAAAGTTATTAAATAAACCAATAACACTGAATGGGAAAAAATCTTCACATCCTATACATCAGACAAAGGTCTAATTACCAGAATTTATAAAGAACTCAAGAAAAAACACTCCCCAAAAAACAAATAACCCAATACACAAATGGGCAAAGGAACTGAGTAGACAGTTCTCAAATGTAGAGGTAAGTAAAGCCATGAAATGCATGAAAAAATGCTCAATATCCCTAGCCATTATGGAAATGTAAATTAAAATACCTCTGAGATTTCACCTTACACCAGTAAGAATGGCCAAGATCAATAAAACAAATAACAACAAATGCTGGCGAGGTTGCAGAGGAAAGGGAACAGTCTTACATTGTTGGTGGAGCTGTAAATTCATCCAACCACGGTGGAAATCAATATGGAGGTATCTTAAAAATCTGAAAATAGTTCTACTGTTTGACCCAGCTATAACACTATTGGGAATTTACCCAAAGGGAGACGTGTCATCATACCACAGACAGACCTGCATCTCCATATTCAATGCAGCACTTTTCAACAACAGCAAGGATATGGAATCAACCAAAGTGCCTTTCAACAGAAGAATGGATAAAAAAATCTATGGCACATATACACAATGGAATATTACTCTGCAATCAAAAAAAAATGAAATAAGGCCATTTGCAGCAAAATGGGTGGAATTGGAGAAAATTACTTTAAGTGAATGAACACAAGCTCAGAGAGAGAAACACCACATGTTCTCCCTCATATGTGGGAGCTGACTGAAAATTATAAGAATGAAAAAATCCTATACAAATGTCGGATCATAATAAAAGAAAAAAAGCTAAGAATGGTATTATGATAGATGGTCTAGAAAATGCATGTAATTGTTCTGACAAGGAAGAAAGAAAGTTCACTGCATGAAAAGTTTCTATCTTAAACAGAACTTGAGCCCAGGGATATATAGAAAAATATTACCATAAAAAGACAAGTAAATAGTAGAGAAGTCTTTGATGGGGGGGCCGGATGGGGAGGAAGCATACAAGAGGGTAAGGTGGAACCTATATGAATAATGTACAACAAAATGCATATGTAGAAATGTCATAATGAAAAGCATGTCAGAATGAATCACATTAAGTTGTACATTAAAAATGTCCAATAAAAGATAAACCAATAACATACAAAAATACCTCATTATTAATTGCAAATTATCCCAAATATTCTATATAAATAAATGAGAAAATGTCTTTAAAAACAGATGAGTGGAGAAGTAAACATTTCAGATATCAAAGCAGATTGTAAATATGTAATACATAATTAAAATTTGCAATGACATTCAA